>APFE030097765.1:7102-19098 GCA_000404065.3 Pinus taeda
TTTAGCACACATAGTACACCCTCTTACATATCTAGAAACTGTCTCATTCATTTTTGGCCAATAACAAAATCTATGCAGCTGTGCAACTATTTTACTTACCCCAAAGTGACCTAATATTAGAGAAGTGTGTGCTTCTCGAATTATCTTTACTCTTTCAGTTTGTGGAATGCATAACTTCCCACAATGGTATAAGAGTCGGTCCTTTACATGATAATCCAATTCCTCTACTCGTTTGCTTTGACTTAAAGTTGCATATACATCTTTAAAATCTATATCTTGAGCATATTTTTCAATGTAACTCTCATGTAACATAGAATTATGCTTAAGTATAGTAGATGCATTTATAATAGGTCTAGATAACATGTTTGCAACTTTATTACGTATGGCCTTTTTATATCTGATGACTAAATGAAACTGTTGTAGAAAACCAATCCATCTATAGTGCCTTGATTGTTGCAACTTAGTTTGGGAGTGTAGATATTGAAGTGGTTGATGATCAGTATGTATTACTGTCTCTTTTCCCATTAAGTAATGTTCCACTTTTTCACACTCTGTACTAATGCATACAATTCTTTATCATATATAGGATAGTTAACTACTGCAAAATTAAATGTCTCAGAATGATAACATATGGGTTTACCGTGCTGTGTCAACACTACTCCCATGACATAGTCATTAGCATCCGTTTGAATCTCAAATGGTCTTTGAAGATCAGGTAGTGATAGTACAGGTGTTGTACTAATCTTTTCTTTCAACGTGTCGAAGGCTTTCTGCTGTTTTCCTCCCCACTAAAACACCTTGTTCAATCTTGTTAAAGCATGTAAGGGAGCTGCAATGTAGGAAAAGTTAGAAATGAACTTTCTCCAATATTGTGCTGCCCCTAAGAAGCTTATAACTTCTGTAGCATATTTGGGTTTAGGCTAGTTTACAATGACTGCCACCTTAGAGGGATCTGTCTTCAATTCACCACCCCTTACTATATGACCCATATAATTCAAAGATGTTTTGCTAAATTCACATTTTGAGAGTTTAACATGAAGTTTTTCTCTTTTCAAAACATCTAGTGTCTGCTTGACATGCTTTAAGTGTTCTTCCCATGTTTTGCTAAATATCATAATGACATCTAGATACACAAAAACAAAATCATCAAGAAAAGGTTTGAGTACATCATTCATTAATATCATGAAAATAACAGGAGCATTAGTTAAGCCAAAAGGCATAACCAACCACTCACACAATCCCTGCTTTGTTTTGAAAGAAGTCTTCCATGAATCTTGTTCCGCAACTCTGACCTAGTGGTATCCACTGTCCAAGTCTAGCTTGGAAAACTAAACAACTTCTTTTAATTGATCTAACAGATCATCTATGCGAGGAAGGGGATAATGATTTTTGATTGTTATCTTATTCAGTGCTCGGAAATCAATGCACATTCTCCACGAGCCATCTTTCTCTCTCACCAACATGATTGGTGACCCACATGGTGATGTGCTAGGTCTAAGGAACCTTTTCTCGAGCAACTCCTGCACCTGCTTCTTGATTTTAGCATTCTCTGAAGCAGACAACCTGTACATTCCAATGTTAGGAAATGGAGCATCTTGCTGCAAAATAATATCATGCACTATTTCCCTTTTGGGTGGCAGACCTTTAGCTTCTTGAAACAAGATATCATACTCTGAAACAACCTTTTCTAAATCAGCTTGCTGTTCAACATTACAACCCTCAAATACATTGGTTTTATCAGGTTTCTTTTCCTTTACAACCATCAATAAGAATTGTTTGCATGAATGTATCATTTGTTTCATCTGCCCTAAGTTTATGAGAGTATAATTATTCTTGAGCTTAGAGCTCTTACAAAGTATTCAATTACATCTTTAACAAGTAGATACTTGTTCTCAGCTCTATAGAAAATGGCTTTTCTATCATACAAGTAAGGACTTCCTAAAACATTTCCACATATATCCAAAGGAATTATGTCTAACTCAACCTCATCTACAAATGCTGACCCAAAAGAAAACTTGAGTTTGCACTGTCTTGTCACTTGTAGTTGTGCTTTATCATTCAACCATCCTAATGGGTATGGTTTCTTGTGAGGTGTAGTTACTAATCCCAACTTCTTTACAAGTGCTTCAGAAATTAAATTTACTTGTGAGCCACTATCGAACAAAGTATCAATCTTTTGATGTTTGGAAATAAATCGATGATGGAAAAGCTCATGTCTTTTTCTCTCATTTTCTTCATCAATAATAGATTGTGCAAAATTACTAGTAGATGCTTCAGAATTCTTACTTTTTATACCTATGGCTGCAATAGTTGTTTCATCTCCTGAGTCTGACCCCAAATCTTTCTGAATAACTGCAACAATCTTCTTCTTCTTGCCCTCGAACTTATTAGGTCTCAACTCTGGATGCAGAATCCAACAATGCTCATCATCATGCCCATCCTTCTTACAGTGAGTGTGTGAAGACTTTCTCTTCTGTGCAGTGTTAGCCTTCCTTGCTTTCCATTTTTTCTTTCTCTTCTCCTTATTCTTGCTTACAGTGGGTTGGAATGATCCCCCAACTTCTGAACTTCCATTCTTTCCTCTAGCTTCTAGATGAGTAGCTTGTACAAATACCTCATCTATACTAGTGGGATTAAACATGAAGATAGTGTGCCTCATGTCGCTGTGTAGACCACCAATGTACTTCAACAGAGTCTCAGGTGAGTCTAATGAGATTCCTAGAATCAATGCTCTCTTTCTAAATTCTTGAGTGTATCCCTGTACACTTTTCCCTTTCAACTGTCGAAGAGTTTGCCAACTCATCATGGCTTGTTGCATGTAGGCCAATGGATAGAACTGCTTTTTGATTGCAGAAACAAATTCACTCCAGACAGAGATAGTCTTACCATGTCTCTTCAGGTCAGCTTGGGTCCTGCCTTCCCACAAACCAAGGCAGTGCCTCCAAGGTGTAGGCTTGCCAACTGAATCTTTCTCTTGTCTGAATCGATATTTTGCACTCTGCAATAAACATCAATTTGTCTAATCCAATTGTCCAACTTTTCTGCATTCAACTCTCCATCATATATAGGTAAATCAAATTTAACATCTAGTTTGATCATAGATGCTTTCTTTTTGTGTTCAGGGCTAATAGGAGGTGTGAGAAAGCTTTCTTCTTTCCCTTTTCCTTTTGAGTGTTCATGGAAGTGAGACTCATCTTCTCCTTTGTCTTGTTTGAAGCCTGGTGAATCTTCATCCTTATGTTTTCTAAAGTCCCTATACATTTCTTCTACCATGGACTTTATGGCTAGGAAACTATCTATGAATTGAGGCTTTGGCCCCATAGAACCTTCCTCTGACATTGTCTTCCGAGGATAGACTCTCCCAATTTCAGGATTAGTTTCAACCAACTCTCCTCCTCCTAATTTGAGCTTTGATCTAGTTAGCATTCAACAGTTAAATCTAACACAAGGTTGTCTAACCTTAACAACCTAAAGCTCTGATACCACTTGATTTGAAAATCACTCTTGAGTGACCTCAGTTAAATAATTAATGAATGAAGGTATTACAGACTCATGTGCTAGTGGGTGTCTATGTTAATTTAGGCAATGGATCGATCGGATTTCAAAATACACAGACTCTGGAAAATGGAAATTAGTAAGAGAAACACAGTAAGCAAATACAAGAACACAATAATTAATAAGGAGTTCACCCTATCCTCCAGGGCTACGTCTCTGGTCCATATTTCAATGGTGGCCTTCTTTTATTGTGTCTTTAAAGCAGAGATTTACAATGAGGAGCTCAACTTGAGTCTCCTGAAACAGAGAATGCTTGGCAGGGTGGTTCTTGGATTCCCCAAGCCACTGGAGTGCACAAACTATTTTCCTTTCCAAGTCTTGACCTCTCTAGTCTTTAATGGGAGGAGCCAAATGTGGTTCTCAATTCCTGACATATCCTCTCAGGAATTGCTTGAACCTCTCAAGCTTTCTGTCTGCTCGATGCTGCCTTAGGTCAGCTCGGTTCTTTGTTTTCTACTTCTTGCTTCACTGTCTTTTCTTTGCTCTCGCTCTCTCTGTCTTCGTCCTTCTCTTCTTTGTTCTGTTCTGTATCTGTTCATGGCCTAAAGCCAATGTGTCTTTGACTGTTCACTTCCTCTTCCACCCCTTCGGATCTCCTGCTGCTGTTCATTTGGAGTTCCCTGCCTTTGCATCATCGCCAACGTCTCCGAGGAAAGTGGCCACTTGTCCTCTCACGAACTATGCCAGCTCTTTCTCGACGGTTCGGTAATTCAGTTACACTGTGGAATGACTCATCCAGCAACTCAGTGGTCAAATCGGACTTCAAACTCTTATGTGTTGCGGCTTAATCCCCTGTCAAATCCAGTTCCTCCATCGGGCGCAATTTCCGCCATCAGATCTGGAGCCCCCAGATCCTACATTGTTCGCTCATTTCGCGCAGTTGACTTGCTCGACCGTTAGCGCGCGATGAGAGGCGAGTTTCTCTCTCATCTGCCGGACATGCATCGTGTGCTGAATGGAATCGCTTGTTTTTAGCCAAATCCGCTTATTGCCCAAGGGTGCCCCCGATATACCGCTGACTTTGGAGCATGGGACCCGCCTTTCACCTTAGCGCTTTCCCCACGATTTCCCAGCTTCCCATGTGACCGAGCGCTTCAGGGCTTTTCCTTCTCGAGGGGTTTTGCTCAGAATCGCGCATCAGAAATGGCCTCTGTTTCCCGATCTGAGCTTCCAAAGTGCCAGTTTTTCCTCCTACGCGGTCTCCATGGGCCTTGGTCAGCGCGCTTTGACCGAGGTCCTCGTCATTCCTTGCTGGTTGCAAACCGCCACTGTCCAGAGGTCTTCCTGATCGCTCTTTGCATAAATTTTGAAGTCTTTCTTGATTTGATACAGTCATGGCACTTTGATAGTCTTCATGGATCCAATTCGGATCAGTTCAAACAACAACTCGGTCCTTACTGTCACTTTTTTGGATGTTGAGAGACACCCTTACAACAGATAACTATGAGGTCTAAATGACATTCCCAAGCCACATTCCGAGGTCTAAGTAATAGTCCAAATTACTAGTTTTTGCCTTAATATAGAAAATCTAAGTTCTGTATATAAACCCTGGTGTTACAGGAATAATACACCCTAGGGTATGGGTTGAGCACCCCAACAGAGCAGAGGGCATACACCAACAAGAGGAAAACAAGCAAGCAACCTTGATACTTAAACTACTAAAGTAGGAAGAAGAAGTATTACATGAAGGTCCTACTTTTGAGGTCGTTCCCGTAGGGTCCAAACACAATGCTTCAAAACCTATAACTCATTCAAGAAAAACACATATACCAGTAGTAGTTGAAAGCATGTTCATGATATAAATGTGAGATCATATAAGCATATAAGTATAAAACATGAACTCATATATAAGTTAGATTAGAACATGAATTAAAGCATTGAGATCATAACATCAGGAACAAGACATGGCTTCTTTATTGATGACTGGAAAAGAATGTGGAAGAATACAACATGATTCGTCCATGACTCCAAGTGAAACCTTCCTCCACATCTGTCCAGCACAAGCCTCAACAATCCTCTTTCAAATGCATACACATGGATGCCATATAAATGAGATGGACATCATAATGAGGAAACAAAGGTTTCCTATAGCTGGGAGTGAAGGAGGCATAGGGATAAATAAGAATTGATCAGGGACATGTTGGGTACAATGTCAATATCCTATCTTTCTATCCCCTTGAGCCTTCTGCATGAGGTGTATTTATATCACCTCAAAACAATTTTTTTAGTTGGGATATAGTTAGGCCACAGACTCTTGTAGGTAGGCTTCCGGTGTAACCCGTAAACCCCACCCAAAAAATAGGGATTTTATATTTTTTCATATTTTAAATCATATACGTGGGTTGGATATAGCTGAAACCGCATGTGTACGCGTTTTTTTGTAGGGAAGAGTCGCGTATGGAATTTAAAATAATATTTTTTAATATTTGGACCAAGTCTGAAGGAAAAGGGTTGCTCAAGGCCATGACTCAGAGCATCAAGTATACAAAGGTGGTAAATGATGATATAATAGATGCCCCCTAATATATGAGGTCGGGAGGGGTACATGATGGTTGAAGTGGATCGACGAGAGAATCAACTGAATACTTACTACTTTCCTTTGCTTTATGTTTATTCAGGGCCTTTCTCCAAGTTTTGATTTGTTCTTACGAGTGTCCATGCTCCTTTATGAAATATTTTTCATATGCTTTGTTGTATTTATACTGTGGATTGGGTAGGTGATACATGCTCTGCAAATCATTGCTAGAAAAAGACCCAATAAGTGTGTCGTTGCTGGTGTAAATTTCCCTGTTGGAAATGTCCAAATTCTCCACAAAACAACAAATCATATCTGTATAAGGAAGTATTCGTGGGTTGGGTGCAATCCTATGCAAGATATAATTAGCAACATCTCAAGAAGTAGCTTCTGAAACTGGGACACTATCATTTGTTGTAATCGTTCTATGAGTAACCCTGGGACTCTCATCCTCAAAATGTTGATAAATCGCTTCCCAAGAAGAAAGTACAATGTCTTTAGTGCATACTATATCATAGAACAATATAGTTACTAGATTCTTTTCATCCATGTTTTCCGCAAATGGACCAAAAGATTGTTGCGATGGAGATTTATTCTTAGCTATCCCTCCCTTATTCATCTCTTCGTAATGCCAGGAATCAGGTTTTGCCTATGATGGATATGCGCAAGAGCTTAGCACTGGTGAAAATAACTTTACAATATCACTGGTGTAAATAACTTTACAATATCAAAGTGAATTAAATGTAAATCTTTATTCTCTCGAGCCGCATTCAAATCACCTTTAAATCTAATAAGTAATATAACGGGAAACCATGTGAGGGATGTCACGTGGGATTTCAAAAGTGAAATATCGAAGACCTGAAATACAAAAGGCTCCAATAATAGAAAATCCCGAAATGAATATTCCTGATATCAATAAAGAGTTTTCAGATTTTTTTTTTTCGGAAGTATTTAAAAATAACATTTCCAAAATGTTTATTTTTGAAATAGAGTCTCCCGAAAATAGAATACTTTATATATAAAAGGATATTTAGCGTTTTAATTTCGGAGGTGTCGTTTCAGAGCATTTTCTCAAAAAGTTATGATAGAAAGGTTCTGATATATAAATTCCTTCAAAGGAAGCATCGAGAAAGTTATTTAAGAGGATTCGTTATATTTCACTTACGATATCGAAAATCTCAAATATGCAAAGTTAAAAGAACGCATCGGGGTCAGATTTCAGAGTTAAAAGTTTTCGCAACTCTATATTGATAAAGCTTACAAAATAAAGAAGCCCCAATGACAAATGACCCGACAACATAAGTTTAAGTATAAAGGGAACTTCGAAGTGTGCCCATCGTGTTAAGTTTAGGTATGTTCTATGCTAAAGCAATTTATTTAAATTTTCACAGTTATCAATCACATCAGCATTAAGATAAACTACAGATAGAACATAAGTATAAATTGCAGAAGACAAGCCAAGACAAGAGGACACAAGATGTGGCACGAGCCAGGGACAAACCCCACAATGTGTGGGGAAACCCTTTGATCAAATCTTCTTTTATCTTCAAAGTTCAGCAGAGAAAAAGAGAGAGAGAGAGATAATACATTTACAACAGAAGTCAACACTTTGACTTATCTGGATCTGAGCATAGATAATTTCCTATAATGATGAGATCAGTTGAAGACATTTTGCTTCAACTGAATCTCCCAGGTGATGGCTTCACCTATCGTAGTGATGCCTCTTTTTCATCATATTCATGTTGCTCATCATGCTTCATCTTCCATGATCTTATTTATCATCAAGCTACCCATGCTCATGACTCATGCTGCTCATTCATCATACTGCCCATGATCTCATACATCATGCTGTTGAGACTGTGTCCTTTCACTAGTCTGCCAAGGATCTCTTGACCATCATTGAAACCTATTTCGATATCAGAGTTATGCCAGGACTTCTAACATAATCTTGGTTTATTCGAGAGAATAGATCTACCACAACTGTTCATTGTGTTTGGGCTGCTACAGGGATGCTTCAATCAAGATCACCATCAAACCGAGACTGAGATTGTAGGATGCTAATGCTATTCCTTTGAAAAGAATAGAGACATCTTTTATGCCATGGCTATCTATCCACGGTTCTTTCAATTCCATCTACACGAGATAAAGGTTGACTGCACCTAATAATCATTCAAGGTGCACTCAATGCCTTTAGACCCCAAAGTTCCCTAATACAATTACGAATCCATTTCTTTTACATATGCGAAAATTCCAGAGAGAAGATGTAAGGTCTGTTCCTTCCTTGCAGATTTGACTTATGCATCAATTTGAACAACGTATAATTATTTCCATGATCTATGTGTAAATATCTCCATGAACAGCGTGTTAATTTCTCTATGAACAGTGTGTTAATTTCTCTATGAACAGCGTGAGAGAACAACGTGTTAATTTCTTTGGACGGCGTATTAATTTCTCCATGAACAACGTTCCATGAGTAGCGTATGTATCTATGATTGAACAACGTATGACCAGCAAGTAAATATCTTCTCTATATATATATGTTGCCATTGCCTGCGGATATATATATGCCTTGCTGCGTTTTTTGCCTCACAGCGTATCACTGTCCATTGACCAACATACACTGTTCATTGATCAACATTAACCAGCATATACATACATCCTATCACCCTAGCACATATATGAACTCACGTATTGCGTATAAGTGTTGTGTTGCCAGATCCACTATAGATTAGGGCCTGCATGCCTCATATCTGACTCTGTCTGCTGCTCATCCTCATATGCCTGCGGTTAGGGTATCACCCTTGGGCCAGCGTATCTTTTGGTTATCTCCTTCCAAAAACCCAGACATGGAGAGGAGATCACCTCAAGAATACATGTCCAAATGACTTCAAATCCTCACCAATTTATACTAAAATGTGGATGATGAATAGACACGTCTATTGCTCTTTTGAGCCTACTCAAGTTGCTGGTCAGCGAGATAATAAATCCATAGTCAAAATAAATTCATATCTTCATAAATACTTATCAGAATCGGATTATATTTGCACCAATCCTACACCTCTCGACGAGAGGGATCCAATAACAATATCAGCTACCATAATTAAGCTGACCCACATGGAGTTTGGCCCTAGTTGCCAATTTAATACTCCCTCTCAACTAGGGAGAACTCCATCCGCTGATCCATGAGTCCGACTGTACTGCCTTTGCCATCAGTGTCCTGCACTGCTCTGCCCAGCTCTGCTCAGCTTTGCTTGCTCTTCTCTGCTCTGCTCAGCTCAACTTAGCTCTACTGAACTATGAAGAAGAAGAATTGATCGAGAATGTCTCATGCCATTCTCCACTAAGCCAAAGTCAGTCTCAAGGTGCGTACCACTAGTCCCAGACCAGTCTCAACCGACCCAAAGTTAGCGTCATAGTAGGTACCACCCCTACCACTGGTCCCAAACCAGTATCACAGTCTTAGAGAGTGTGCCACTAGTCCCAGACCAATCTCAGCCAACCCGAAGTCAGCGTCATAGTATGTACCAATCTCACTAGTCCCAGACCAGTACTGCACTGACATGAAGTCAGTCTCAGAGTATGTACCACTAGTCCCAAACTAGTCTCAACCAACCCGAAGTCAGTGTCATTGTATGGTACAACTCCTACCACTGGTCCTAGACTAGTATCACTGATCCTAGATCAATGGAGGTCATCCTAGCATAGGGAGTATGGTAGATACAATGATGTGTCCATCGGTACTACTATGGTCCCTAACTTCATTTCCCTACCCATTGATCAGATGAGAGGTACTTCCCATGAGTCCCAGACTGCATGGGTAGGATGCCTCGATAGGAGAACTTAATCAATCCCATCCTCACAGGAGAACACATCAATCCTGCTACAATTGCCATGGATAACACATCAATCCGGGCCTCTCAGGAGAACACATCAATCCTGCTACAATCGCCATGGAGAACACATCAATCCAAGCCTCACAGGAGAACACATCAATCCTGCTACAATTTCCATGGAGAACACATCAATCTAGGCCTCACAGGAGAAATAATCATCTTGCTACACATCCTGTTCCATAAGAGAGCGAATCATCTTGTTCCAGTAAGCACCACCGGGGAGGGTGAGTCACCCTGTGGTCGTATGTTGCTCCAGTAAGAACCGCAAGCCCTCAGAGCTCCCAGAGCTCAATGTATGCAACATGCAGGACCCTTGTACAAGGGTTTCTTGATGACTCATAGTCTTTCGGGAAAATCACAAATTTGATCTTTCCCCTGGGGCTTTAGCGACCTGTACATCATCTCAGTGCGATGGAGACTCCTTGCTCATTGGTTTACCATATCCTAGATAAGGTAGTATCTGATGTCTATTTGCTGGAGAAATCATCGAATACGAGATTCCTCAATAATCAAATCCCACCTCTAGTTGTCATAGAGAATCGCAGTGGTATTCATCATGTGTACTCACTGAAGAGTTTCCACAACCAGGCAGCTTCATACGAGGTCATACTCGTAGATATGTATCCAGTCTCGACGGTGCTTATAACAGACGACTTCTGCTTCCTGCTTAGAAGCAGAATCCAAAGAGGAACAACACTAAGAAGTGCTCCAGTGATCCTCCACATTTCCTACCCAATCAACATTCGAATAATCATGCAGTTTCATATTTTTGGTCGTGTATCTCAATCCATGAGAGATTGTGCCCTGAAGATATTTCAGAAGATTCTTGACACCAATCTAGTGAGGCTCAACCAAATATGAGCTCACCATGCTAACTGGAAAACATATGTCCGGATGGACGTTTACCAAGAACATCAATGCGAATGAGTTTATGAAACTCAGAGGCATTCCCAAATGAAGTCCATCATATAACCTTTGAAAGTTAAGATCTTCGAGGTAGTCACAGGCTAGCAGTTTATCTTTCCACATTCGGAATCCAACTCCCTCTGTCTTCTACAAATGAGAGGGTCTACACTTATCAGACATAGGTGTCGATATGAGAGGTCTGTCATCCACAACCTTCGGATGGTTTGGATAGATTTCACTCCTAGTGAATCTCAGCTTCATCAGAGAACTATTGATCCTCTCATACTATGCTTGAGGTGTCTTGATTCAAGCCATAGAGGGCTTTCTTCCACCAGCATACGTGAGATTCAATCTCAAACTCCACGGGTTGTTCCAAACCTATGGACCTGCTACATGAGGGGGAATGGTCCCCTTGTAAGATTTTCCTTTGATACATCTCATACATGTACCTTCGTGCTCTTTTTGAATTCAGGCATCTCTGTCACCATCTGACTCACAGACCTCCGATGCTGTGTCAATGGACATGGTCCCCAGTGGACTTCCTGCAACTTGATACAACCCTGAACTCAAAAACATCTTCGAAAATTCAATTTTCAAACACGTACCTTTCCATTGAAAAATGCCTACCATAAAACCTTTGACTTCCATTCCCTTTTCGGGATAGGTGGCATCGGCTCCAAGTGTAATCCCACGATTGTTTCCATCTCTACCAAATTAGAGAGTGCACCCTTCTATATGATTAAATGCCTTGAAGCACTGGGGTTCCTTGCTTCCTTGAAGAGTCAGTCGTGTCTTTGATGACCTGCATCTCTGTCATTCGGACACTCCTTCGCATAAGGGCCGAACTCATAACCAATACATCTACCTTTCCTCTTTTCACCCTTAGATCCAAACTTCCCAATGAAGTGATCTTCAGGTATGCCATCATAAGTTCTGTTGTGCCATTCTGATAATATGCTCTACTTCGACTTCACCTTAAGTGAATTGTGAATAACCCATTGATCCTTTTTGTCTTGTCCCAACTGTCTTTGGTGATTGCTCTTTTACTCTTGCTTGGGCATTGTCTTCACCTCAACTTTGATTCCATGTTAAGTTTAGGTATGTTCTATGCTAAAGCAATTTATTTA
>APFE030097770.1:0-10791 GCA_000404065.3 Pinus taeda
TGGTTTACTATAGGAGACTCATCATTAGAACTAAGGCTACATCCTATCATCATGGGAGTACATACAGGTTTGCAATATTCCATCCCATACTTCTTTAGAATTTTCTTGAGATATTTTCTTTGTGAGAGAAAGATGCCATATTTCGCTTATTGTACTTGTAGACCAAGAAATTAGGTTAGTTCCCCATCTAAAGACATTTCAAATTCTTGTTTCATAACAAAAGCAAAGTTTTGATGCATAGATTACTCATTACTACCAAAGATGATATCATCAACATAAACAACAATAATTTGCAGTTTATCATCCTAAGTTTTTGTGTACAAGTCATTGTCTGTGGATCATTTTATGAAACCTTGTTGTTGAAGATATTTGTCAAGATGATAATACCATGCCCGCGGAGCTTGTTTTAGCCCATATAAAGCCTTTTTATGTTTGCATACAAGGTATTCATCATTCCCCAAAATGAATCCTTCTAGTTTTTCAATATATACTTCTTCTTTGAGATCTCCATTAAGGAAAGCATATTTTACATCCATTTGATAAACTCTGAAATTTCGAAAAATTGAAAATGCAAGAAACATTCTTATGGCTTCAAGTTTGGCTACTGGTGCGAATGTTTCTTCATAGTCTATACCTACTTGTTGAGCATAACCTTTACAAACATGTCTAGCTTTGTTTCTAATGACCTCTCCATTTTCATTCAAATTATTTTGAATATCCATTTTGTCCAAATAACATTTTTAAAATGAGGCCTTGGAACCAATTCCCCGGTATCATTCTTTTAAATTTTATCAAGTTGCTCATTCATGGCCTTAACCCAACATTAATCTTTACTAGATTTATCTACATTTTTTGGTTCAATGGTGGATAATAAATCTAGATAACTAGGAGATCCTACAAGTGCTCTTCTTGTTTGTACCCAGATTCCTTTTCTCCTAGAATTTGAGTTTTTGGATGATTCTTTTGAACGTTCTTGGATGGATCCCTTTCTTTATCTGATGTATCTTCTTTTATTGCTTCATTAGTTTCTTCTTCTATACATTGTGATTTGATGTGGGAAAGCATTCATCATCATCATCCTCTTTTGTTGATGTTACCTTTTTGGGCCCTATGGATGCTTCATCAATCACAACATCAATGCACTGAACAATTTTCCGAAGTTTCTTATTATAACATTTATATTCTTTGATTCTAGATGAGGAATCAAGAAGTATTCCTCCATCTGCTCTAGATTCAAACTTACCAAGTTGTCAAACATTATTTTTGATGAAACATTTTCTTCCAAAAACTATGAAATGCTTTACAATGGGAGACTCACCATACCAAAGTTAATATAGAGTTTTACCACTATTCACAAGAACATGAGCATTGTTGAGAATATTTATTGCAGTATGTGCAACTTCATCCAATAAGGTGGCAAGAGTTCCAAACTCACCGAGCATAACATGAGCCATTTGTTGAACAATTTTATTCATTCTTTCTACCATGCCATTTTTTGAGGAGGTTTAGCTACAAAAAAATGTCTTTTTATGCCATGTTGTTCACAGAAATCAAAGAATTCATCTAATATGTATTCTCCTCCTCGATCAGATATGAAACATTTGATTTTTATATCTAGTTCATTTTCATCTAATTCTTTGAAGACTTTACATTTATAAACTGCTTCATCTTTTTGTTTCAATAAACTGATCCAGCACATTCTAGAAAAGTCATCAATGAATAAGATATAGTATTGTTCTCCATGAGGTGAATTTTGCTTTACTGGTCCACACAAATCAGTATGTATAATTTTAAGAGGCTTACTCGCTGATACTTCTTTGGCGTTGAATTGAAATCTAGTTTTCTTACTGAATTGACATGACATACATAACGTACTTTGTAGTATGGTGATGTAGGGTAGATCATGAATAGCATTGAGCCTGCTTGATTTGTTTATTTGAGAGAAGCTTAGATGTCCCAACCTTCTATTCCATAACCAGTTTTCTTCTGCCTTTCCTATGTAACATTGTTTAATGGCATAAGTGTCCTCAGACAAATAATTTTATTAATAAGAAAAACGATTACATCAGGAATTTGGCAAGAGTTTACACCCGAACGACAAAACACTCTTGTAATGAGATATTTATAAATTGCTCTATATGTTGCATACAAAACTATGATGACTAGAGAAGAAAGAAAACAAAGGAATGAGACAGGAGTCAACAAGAACACTTATAATATCTTCTCAACTCTTATATATGAAATTGAATGCCCATTTCTCAATAAATTTGTAAATGAAGAATCTGAATGCAGGAGAAAATTACAACCAACATCTCAAAAGGAGCAAGTATCAAGGTATGGAAAAGGAAGGAGTTATAGTATGAAAGTTATGGCATAACATTGTTTGCAGAAGGACAAGAAAATAATGGTACATTGATAGCAGATGCTCAAAACACATGACAGGTGATAAAGATAAACTTATTTCATACGTTGC
This sequence comes from Pinus taeda, assembly GCA_000404065.3. Classification (NCBI taxonomy): domain Eukaryota; kingdom Viridiplantae; phylum Streptophyta; class Pinopsida; order Pinales; family Pinaceae; genus Pinus; species Pinus taeda. The sequence goes on from APFE030097770.1 coordinate 2,474, forward strand.
TTTAGAGAAAGAAAATAATGTCACTTTTGGAAATGACTCACCTGCTGTCATTAAGGGTAAAGGTTCTATTTTTCTAAAATAAAAATTTAAAGTTGGTAATGTTAGGTATGTATATGGATTAAAGCATAACTTGTTGAGTGTTAGCCAAATGTGGGATCAAGGAAATGAGGTAGTATTTCTATCATAAGAATCTATGGTTCGTGAACTTGACTCAAGAAATACCATAATGAAAGGAATGAGAACCTCGAGAAATCTGTATATCTTGCAATGAGCTATTTATAAGTTCAATGTCCTATGTGAACTTTTGAAAGATGTAAAACCTGATGAGCAGAATAAAATAGGAACAAGGATGTCATACAGAAGTGAAGGAAATTTTTCCTTGATCGCAAATGATTTTACTGAACCTTCCACATACAACGAAGCAGTAAAACAAAAAGAATGGAAACAGGATATGATTGAAGAATATCAAGCAATAATCGATAACAACACTTGGAAACTTGTTGATTTTCTTCAAAATGTTAAACCCATAGGATGCAAATGGGTTTATCGAATTAAGTACAACCAAAAGGGAGAACTTGACAATTATAAAGCAAGACTTATGGCTAAAGGTTTTGCACAGCAGGAAGGCATTGATTATGAGGAAACTTTTGCTTCTACAACTAAATGGGACACCATCTGATTAACACTTGCATTGGCCGCTCACAAAGGATGGAAAGTTCATCAAATGGATGTAAAAAGTGTTCTTCTCAATGGGGATTTACAGGAAGAACTATATATGACACAACCACTTCGTTTTGAAATTGAAGGGCAAGAACATAAAGTCTGCAAATTGATCAAGGATTTATATGGGTTAAAACATGCTCCCCGAGATTGGTATGAAAAAATGGATGAATACCTTAGGAAATTTGGTTTTCAACGAAGTGAATTTGATGATACTTTATATGTGCGACAACAGGGTAAATATCTGGTGATTATTTTTATGTATGTAGATGATTTGATCATTACTGGAAAGAATGATGATCATATTGCACAGGTGAAAACAGAGCTACATGCAGGTTTTAATATGACAGATTTGGGATTACTTCACTACCATCTTGGAGTTGAAATCTTCCAACGTCCACATCATATTTTCCTTTCTCAGAGTAAGTATGCAAAAGAGGTTCTTCAGTGATTTGGAATGCAGGATTGCAAACCCATTCTTACAGCCATGGAGCAAGACTTGAAACTTTCAAAATTTGAAGGGGGGGAAAGGTGGACATTACTACTTATAGACAGTTGATTGGCAGCGTGATTTATTTGACAAACACTCACCTTGATCTACCTTATGCAGTCAGTATTCTTTCTCTTTTTATGCAGGAACCACGAGAAAGCCACTGGAATGTCGCCAAAATAGTTCTTTGATATATCCAAGGAACAAAAGATTTTGGTCTTCATTACACAAAGACTAAAAAATTTGTACTTGGTGGATTTTCAAATGCCGACTTTGCTGGAAGTATTGATGATCGAGCATCAACAACATGTTATTTAATGAACATGGGGTCAATAGAAGTGTCTTGGAGTTCTAAGAAACAAGCTACAATGACCACTTATTCAACAGAAGTAGAGTACATTTCAACATGGGAAGCAACATGTGAAATTGTTTGGTTGCGTAGAATTTTGTAGGACTTGGGCATTTCTCAAGTAGAAGCTATGTCATTATTCATTGACAGCCAGTCAACCATCAAGCTTGCTAAGAACCCAGCTTTTCATTCAAAAACAAATCATGTGGACACCAAGTATCATCATATTAGATCTCTCATTTCCAAAGATGTCCTCAAGCCAATTTATTGTCCTTCAGAAGATCAGATCTCCAACATTTTCATGAAACCTCTTGGTAGAATAAAATTTACTATGTTCAGGGATGAACTTGGTATCTATTGTAATGTATCTTTGGATCATAGCGGGGAATGTTAGATGATCCAAAAATAAATATTATCATAAGTTATTAAGTTAGAATAAAATAATTATTAATTTAATGTATTAAATTAATAATTATTAATCTAGAATATCTAAATATTTAATGGAGACATTTAGAATTAGTATATTGTTGTAAAATATATGACTCTACAAATGTGTCATATCTGAGGCTCTAATTTAGGAGAATTGTTAGTAATTTGTTTGAATAACTTTTATTGTAAGGGGACACTTGTTAGAGCCATGCATAACTTGTTGAGTGCTAGCCAGATGTGTGATCAAGGAAATGAGGTAGTATTTCTATCATAAGAATATATGGTTCATGAACTTGACACAAGAAATAACAAAATAAAAGGAACAAGAACCGCAAGTTTTTCTTCAACTCATATTTTTAACTTATCTCTGTATGGGTTTACTCAAATTTCGAGCGGAAACACTCATTGGATGCAAAATCTAATTCCTCACCCGAAGAGTACCCATGTTGCATATTTTCGATGGACCCTACTACAAGAAAAACATCAAATACATGAAAAACATGAATGCAATCACATTTTCTATGTATTTCTCATTTCTCGTTTAATAGGGTCCATCGAAAGTATGAAACATGAGTACTCCTTGTATAAGGAATTAAACTTTTCATCCAACGAGTACTCTTGCTTGAAATTTGAGTAAGAAATGAAGGATATAAGTTGAAAATACGAGTTGAAAATTAGTTTTATTATTTTATTATTTTTTAATCTTTATAACTTTTTACTCCAAAAATAGTTAATCAACCCCATGGTTTACATGATCATATTGTATCCTATATAAAGTTTATTTTGGTTGTACATTTTTCTTAGGAGGCCCATTTTAGACCTCAAAAATCCCCTAATGTTGCCTTTCTTTTCGCTGAGATGAATGAAGAGGCTTATTCACTTTGAATATGGACCCAAAGACATAGGTCACATGATGTGAGTGAACTTTTTTTATCAAATATTGGTGAAATTTCTTTATGGTCTCTTTATGTGTTGTTTCTTCTTAAAATGTCGCATTTATGTTTTTACAAGTTATTTTATGTAATTAAACTAAAATTACTAAAGAAAAGTTCCTAAATCACTTGATAATTGAAGGAAATGTTTATACCATTCCTTATAATTACTCGCTCGACCTTAGGATAGTATCTCCATGGATTTGATCAGAGGTTTACCAACAACTAGGAAGGCTGATGACTATATCGTTTTGGTAGTTCATAGATTCAATAACATATTCATACTTGTGTGTTCTAAAAATATGATCAAAATAAAATATGTAGTGAAATTTTTTTTGAATAGGCTTTCATGCACTTCGAAATACTAAGGAGCATAATCTCAAAAATGGACACTAAATTTCTCAGTGAAACCTTGGGAGAATATGGACACCAAGTGAAAGACATCTATAAGTTTACATCTAGAAATAGATGAGAAAAATGTAGCCAATAAGAGATTTGTTTAGCTTTGTAGCGGTTACAATTAGAGGAATCCAATGACCTAAAATGAAAATGTAATTTAGATTCAAAACTCTTATAATACAGTAGTCAACACTTCTACCTATGATTTCACTTTTGAAACTTCCTTGGGAAATTGTTATCATAACCCCTGGATGTTATTTATGGACAATAAGGAGTGACGGAAGGCATTAAGAGTAAAGAGTTGAAAGTAGATAGATTTTCTTATAATATTAGGAAGATCCATTTACAGGTGTAGGAAACATTAAATAATTCATTATAGAAGTACAAGGCACAACATGATTAGAAAATAATTGATAAAACATTCAAGGTGGGAGACAAATTTTGATTGCATCAAAGTAAGGAAAGAGTACAAAGTCCTAGTAAGAAAATCAAGGATATATAGTATGGACCTTTTGAAGTATTGGAGAAGGTGGGTGATAAAACTTATATATTAACTCCACCATATATATGAACATTTACGCCATAATGAATGTGGAAAATATGAAACTATATGAGCCTTCCTTGTTGGATTGTCAAAATAACAAGCATGTCTTCTGTAACATAGAGGAATTAGCACCCAATCTTAGGTAGAATTGGTAGAACATATATATTTTTATAAGAATTCTATAATTTCCGCATGGGGGTATCAAGATCTTTGGAAAATAAGGTTGAGGGGACAACTTCCAAGAAACAAATATGGTACCCAAAGGAGAAGGTAGAGTAGAATTTCTCCTCATCATTCAATAAACTCTTTTGGGGACCAAAAGTATCTGTAAATGGGGATATACAGTATGGAATGAATTATTATATAATCTTTTATCTATCTAGATACTATATGAGTGGAATAGTTAGAAGAATTCTCTTACAGGACATATTTTTAGTGGTAGCTCACAATTTGGTGATTTAGATCTAGAACACTCCATAGCCAGTTTGAACATTGATGATGTTTTTAATGGTCAAATATATACAAACATAACTCTAATAAGCCTAATTGCTTTATATTGAAATCATGTTAATCATTTAACAATTCATAATACTTATATATATAAATAATTTTATATATTTAAATAATAATTGTATTTACTTTAGTAAATGTATTTCCGAAACACTTTATAAATTGAACTTTTTAAATGAATGAAAAATTAAAAATTTTGAATATAATATTTTAATTGCTAATTGTAATAATTTAATAATATATAAATAACAATATTAATTAAATTATGGGTTCTATCCTTTACTTGTGATACACTACTATTAAGTAAACATTTGATTATATCTGATATCAAGAGTCTTGTTATATAAAATTAATCAAATATAGTTGAAAATAAATCGTAGCATTGAATACTAATATTTATTCTATATACCTAGGGTTTGGAGTATTTTTGAACAATGTAAGTTAGTAATTTTTTTTAGGTTTGTTTAAGAAAAAATATATAAATGAGTTTTTATTAATTTTTAATAAAGAAAAAGAAAATTGAAAAAAGATTGATTTAAAACCACATAAACATAAATAATTGTGACACCATATCAAAAAACAATTATGTTGGTATTAGGAATCCAAATGTATATTTCAGAGATATAAATAACATTTGGAGATTCTGAAAGGCATTTATAATGATAAAAATATAATGATGGTAAATATTTAAAAGAAAAACATATTTTTAATAATGAAGGGAATTATGTAATTGCAAACCAAAAAAAGTTTATAATAGTGCCCATGACAAATAGTTGTTACATTATTGTGGTTTTCTTTTTCTACAAATAAAATTGATATCAATTTTATTTAGGAAAACATGAAAGTAATTTGTTCATCAGCATATTCAGTGTTCTTTCTTAATTTTCTATGTGTGATAAAGAGTTTAAGGTACATTTATATATATAATGTGATTGAAAATTAAGTGTAAATTTTAAATTTGTAAAATGAAAAATCATATACTAAAATTAAAAAATATTAGTATCAAAATTTAAATGTGCAAAATAATATTTTTAGAGCATTAATATTGATTTTGAAAAAAGAAAAGTCAAATTGAAGAATAGAAATAGGAAACAAGTGTAACATTGTAATGCAACATAGTCAAGGTTCTCTTAATTTTCCATGTTTGATATAGTGTTTAAGGTTTATATATATATAGAGGATGTAATTGAAAATTAAGTATAAATTCTAAGTTTGTAAAGTGAGAAATCACACATTAAAAATATTAGTATCAAAATTTTAATTGTGTAAAATAATATTCTTAGAACAACAATGTTGATTTTGAAAAAAGAAAATTCAATTGAAGAATAGATATAGAAAACAACTGTAAGGACACATTTTTTAAATGAATTATTATCTTACTATGCTAGAATAATGTGAATGAAGCCAAATATATTCTAAAGGCATGAAAAGTAATGCTTTCATTATATTTTTAGTATTTTTCATATGTCAAATTTTTATGATTCTCTGATCAATTCAATGTTTCTTTTAAACTATGTGTAACAAACTTTGAAGGTTATGAATGACATCAATTAATGTTAACTAAAAACTAAGTGTGAAGTTGGGGTTTTTAAAGTGTGAAGTAGAATCTAAAAATCTTAATATTCTATTCCAAAAGTATAAAATTAAATTCCCCAAGTGTAAAATCAAATTATTGATTTTGAAAATTCCAAATAGGGTTTCTAAAATGCTAATATCCCAAAATGCTAAATCCAATTCTATGTGTAAATTTAGAATTGAAAAATATAATTCCAAAGTGGATTGTGTATTTTCAAAATTACAAATAGAAAAACGTATTTTAACCTATATCTAAAGATATCAAATTGGAACCAATCCAAATTTAAAGTTATAAATCGATGATAAAATTATAATCCAGATAAATATTGGTGAATCAATATAGTGAACTTTATATATAATTAGTGGTTTATAATATTATAATTTTGACAATACTATCATACTACTCAAGTGTTTTATGAATCCTCTGAAAAAAAACACAATCATTAATTAGTTTGTTTTACCATTAATAATTTTTTAAGTAATTCATATTATTTATTCCTAATTTTTGAAAATAAAATAAATAACCAGATATAGTGAAACCAGATCTACCGGATCTCTCCTAGGTGAAAGGAGACCTAATTTGATGCGTGATGTAACTATAAAAAGTAGTATCCCGCGTAATAAATAATTCAGTTCTTATCCTAATATAATTCTTTCTATTTTCTTTTTCCATATTTTTAACCTGTATCTTATTTAGATTCTTATATAACTTGGTTCCATTAAAACAATATTACTGAAATTATTCAATCCACTCAAATTTATTTAACCATTTTTTTTTTCTTTCTTTTTCGTACAAATTTTAAAACATTTCTTTATTATTCTATGCACATAAACATAAACATAATTCATGATTTACATAGCTAATTGACAGTCTCGGTTGATTTAAATGTATAATGATAAGAAGTTTCCTCGGTTTTCCATACAAAAATTCTAACATCTGTTTAATATTTGACCACGCATAAACATAAATCATGGTTTACAGAGCCATTTGGCACTTGCCACGGTTTTAGATGAAGAGGGTTAATTTGAGCTTCGTTTATTCGGATGGAAATATATTACCCTGAACTTTACATTGTTATTCAAATTGAATCGGTATATAATATGGAGAATATTCAAACAAATAAATAGAAACGAAAGTTTTTATGAGAGATTTTATAGTTTATAGTCACACGAAAAATAAACAGAATTAATTCACCGGATGCACAACAATATTATTTTCAAGATGAGAATTTGTAATTTAGAATGAGATGAAAAGCCGGCAAAAAGGTCAATAAAACTGATTCTACATCAATAGGAATAATATTGACTCGTTATTGATCATATAACGCCAACAAAGACCAGAGTCTCAAATGAGCATAGCTGCAATATTATGATCAGAGATCAGCGAAGACATGGTATGTTTTAGAATCCATAGCAATTTGGTGGAAAGCTGTTACGGCACCTGCAACTGATAAGAGGGAGAAAAAGCATATATTTACCCAATGCCACGACTTTTGTAATGCATTCAAATCATTTCCCTTCACCTTTATGTACATATGGTTTGACAAAACAAATGTCAATGGTAATAAGGTGATTGCACTTGTTAGATTCACAAAATCTCCCAGAAATGGAAGCAATGCTGCAATGAATGTGGAAACTCCCAAGTAGGTCCCTCGAGCAATTAATCTCACCACCCAATTGCGCACAGAATATGTACTTTCACTTCTCCATCCAAACTTTGTATCCAGATATTCATAAGTGGGGCTTGCAAATATCTACAAACATTACGCTTGTTAAAATGAATTATGGACCATTGTTTTGAATGGAAAATTAACGGGGTTAAAGGTGAGGGCAGTACATGCAATGTTACCACAGTTTGCAGACAAGTTGCAGCATTTGCAAGAGTCTTAATCCATTTGGGTCCATGTACATTGTCGAGAATATATGATGAAGTTGATGAACCATAGGCCCAATATCCCACAAAGATAAGAGTATAGAATGGCACAAGTCCCACGGTGAATTCTAGATACAAGGCTCTTTGCATGTTCCTTATGTAAGGAGGTTTTACAGTAGCCTGTGAAAACAATGTCAATTAATTATATCACAAATAGAGATAATAAAAGAACGTGGTCAATATTATGTTATAAATGGAGATAACAGCCTCTTATTTATTTATTTTTTCAAAAAAACTTATCACAGTTTATAACGATGCTTTCTTGACTCTAAGATAAAAAAGTTAAAAAGGGCAAGTATCTAACTTTAAAATAAAAAGTTAAAGGAGGGAAAGTATCCAATTTATTAATTTCTGGGTAGAAGTCAAAACAAAATTATTTTAATTTAAAATTCAATATATTATATTATATTTATGAAATTATTTAAATTAAGTAAATA
>APFE030097784.1:0-34096 GCA_000404065.3 Pinus taeda
TTCCCCACACATTGTGGGGTTTGTCCCTGGCTTGCGCCATATCTTGTGTCCTCTTGCGTTGGCTTGTCTTCTGCGTTCTATATTTATGTTCTATCTGCAGTTTATCTTAATGCTGATGTGATTGCTAACTGTGAAAATTTAAATAAATTGTTCTAGCATAGAACATACCTAAACTTAACACCAGGCCAACTTGGTCTTGAAGGGTATTTTGACCCTTATAATGACAAATAATTTTCTTTACAAATTACAATGTGCCCGATGGGGTCTTCAACTTATGACAATGACTCTTTTAACTTGACCTACGACAAATCCTAGAAGCACTCAATGGGTGCTTGACGTATAAAATAAAAGACCTTGAACATGAAACCCATGTTCCAAAAATAATAATAATAATTTTACTTTCATTCTACAATATACAAGGATCCAAAGTACATTTCATATTTATGAAGACCAAACTTAGTTACACATTTTTGAACACTTTCCAAGTTGTCCACATGTATGGTGTTGCAAGGTATTTTTACTCCAACACCCTGGTGGGTGCACTCTCTGTGTTAAGGCCCTACATATCAATCTCTCCTCATCATAAGTTTGCCACTCCCCAAGACAAGCTCCTAAGTTCTGTTGCTCCTCCACGTGTGTGCATTGGGTTTATGACAACCTCCAAATGGTACATCCTCGAAAGAAGATAACGTCAAGCCAAGTGCTCAACCTCGTAGATTGTGCCTGTGGTGTTGATGCTCCTAGGGATAAGATCCCTTCCTCTTAGTGTTCAATGCTCCTCCACAAGATAACTCCATGTCATATGCTAAGGCACCTCCACATCATATGCTTGAGCACCATCCTTCTCAACGTATGTTCCATGTAGAAGATGCTAATGCCACATAAAATAATTCCTCCATAAGAAGTGCATCTCCTTTAGCACATATCTTGAGGAGAAGCATCCACCTACAATAATCTCTCCAAATATAAATCAACCAAAACTATCTAAGATGCGTCCCGGGCCTAGGGTTTCACCATGCATCCCACATCACATGAAGTACATTGTTAGCATGGTGTAAACTCTTTTGGAGCAACCCAAAAGCTAACAATTTCTTACTTCTAGCATAATTTATTTCTTTATTGGGTTGGCATGAGTAGATTCTCACAAATTAATTACATAATAATAAATAAAAGAAAAATATGATAGCACTTTTAGAGTGGATTACTTATGACAGTTAGATTGGGGTATGCTTACGGTGACTTCATCTAAGGTCAATATTTTTCCCATCTTTGCATCCTACTTCTTGGATGGATTGCCTCAGGCTCTTAATAGATTTATGATTTGCAAAATATGCTATTGGGTTTATATTCCTAGGGTTGATTGGTCACAATCTTTTTTGAAAGAATTTGAGGCTAGGCTGGTATTTTGAATCGTTTCAAAAGAGCATGACCAAATATGGATTTTCTCCTTAGGGACTTGTTGCCGCAAAAGCTAGCAGGCCTTGGTGAGGCACCCTACAAGGTTAATACTAGACCAAGAGACAACAATGGGATGATGATCCACTGTCACCACAGCCAAAGCCCCTTGCTCTTTACAAATTTTCATCAATGGGAGGAATCTTGGTATGAGAGGTCACCTAATGGATATTCTAGGGTCAAGGTACAAGGTGACTCAATGGGACCTTCTACAAGAAATGTACAATTTAGGCTTAGGGCTCCAATTAGAAGCAATGCGTATTCTTTATAGACGCCTAGGGTTAAGAGCACAAGACCTAGGGCTTGATTGATTGGTTGAGTGTTGGAGTGGCCAAAGGTCAAGGCAAAGAGAAAGGGTTTCCAATAATGATTTTCAACGAGAGAAAGGCTCATGAAACCCTCAAACAAGTCCCTAAATTGAAGCAAGACTAGACTATGGTTTTACCTTAGGGAAAACAACTAGGGCAAGGAAATTTATCAACAAAACTGAAGTGGATGCCCACCAAAAGAAGAAATTTTGTGGCAAATACCCTCCTCTTGATGTTTAGGCTTTTCAATCCCACAAATGCACCTTGCCGAGGGATTCGCACCAAGCCCTAGTTATCAAGCTTGGCCTTTAAGGGGTTGAATTTAGAGAGGAAGGATTTAGGGATGAAGGTCAAGTTTGATCACCAACAAAATAGACTAGTCCCTTCTTCCTTGGGAGTATGGAGTCTATGATATGATAGATCAACCAAGAAGTTGCTAAGGAGATTGAATTCCTGATGCCTTAGCAACAAAAATTCAAGCATTTACATAGTCAAAGGATAATGGAATTTTCATGGAAGAGCTAGTTAAATTTCACCATTACGACATTCATTCACATGTTATGTATGAGTAATGCATGCAATAGATCATCTAGATAGCCTTCAATAAAGTTTCAATAAATTAGGCCACAATAGCAAAACTTAGATTCAACATTATTTAATACATTAGACATGTGGAAAGAAAAATATTCAACAATAGGTACACTTAGACGATAACGTGCAAAAGATTCCATCCATTGATTCAAAGAATAGCTCCAAAGGCAAACGATTTAGCTCCAAATGTCAAAATGCATTCATAAATCCCAAATCCTCCACAAGAAATAAAGCCAAATTGCTCAAGAAGGCGGAAATTCCAAGTGATGTGATGATGATTTGATACAATGAATCATTTCTCTATTTACATGAGGAATTCAAGTTCCAATTTTAACCTATTGCCCCTAAAAATGATAAAATAATGTGCTACCAACAACCCAGGTCACAAGCCGAACTAGTAGCCAATGAGAAAACATTACTCTAGCCCACACGTGTGAGCCGCAAGAGAGAGAAAGTATGACATCATGCATACATGAGTCCTTCTAGGGCTAGCATTGATGCTTCTTGGAGCCAAGGTGTGAGTAGAAGCCCTTTAAAATCATCTCCTAATGGTTGGTCCTTTTGTCTTTGTCAGTGCTCCTTTATGGACCCCAATTTTCATCTCGGGGCACAAAATGTTGAAATTTGGGCAGCTTTGAGATGAATTTCCCCAAAGGGAAATGCTAATACCCAAATGAAGTCAATTGTGCCCCAAAAGAGAATTTATAATGGTCAAAGGAAATTCAATTGGATAAAAGGAAAGGATAAATATTATTATTTTGATAATCTGGGAAAGAAATTATTTTGGAAAACATATTTAGTAAAGAAGAAATTAAATTTGAGGTGTCGCTCTAAAATAATTAGTTGGCCTCACGAATTATCATTTGCAACCTCTCATACGTGTTGAGAAATCTAGGGCATCAAGATTAGGTGATTTCTCTATCAATGATTGCTTGTGAATGCTTTTTACTTCCACAGCTGTTTTGAGAAGGCCGCAGCCTGTAAGAGGAAGAACCACAGCCCTAATTACTGTGACAGCAAAAGAAAAAGGGGGCCAAGTAAGGGGTCAGACACTTGGTTCTGAAAGGAGGACAGACCGAGACGTGTAGGGTGCTAGTGGCACTCAGGGGTAAATAGGGTTGAATATAGCCCAGAAGGAGGCTGCAGCAAGAGAAGAGGAAGCTGAGGCCTGTAGAAGAGGCTATGAGGTGTTTTGCAACAGAATTTCTGGGACATTTTGGAGGGCTGAGTTTGCCCTTGATCTCCAGTGATTGGACAGCTACAGGAGCAGCCAACAGTGAGCAGACTGTGGCATGGAGACCAAGGAGGGTTTCAGCATTAAGGACAAAGGATTTTGTGTAAGTTTTCCCTTGTATTTGGCATTCTACTGAGCATTGCAAAAAGACCATTTTCCCATGTATGGGAGCCCTAGATTCTTGTTGGAGGACTAATGAGAATTGTGTTTTGGGGCTGAAATTTTGTGTTTACTGTGCATGATATAATTCCTGGTTTTATAAGTTCAACTTAACTGTGCTAATTTTTTTCTGGTTAGACACATCAGTGTGTTTCATTTTGTTAGCTGTATAAAGTTAATAGGAAACTGTTACTAGATCTGGTATGTGTGTGTGCACTGAGCCTAGTGCCCACATGCCTAAATTCTAACAGGAATGACATGGCAACTAGGAATAACTCGGCACATAAGCTCAGAATAACTTGGCACTAAGACTTGTGAGCCAATTGAGTCACAGTGAAATCTGGTGAGTCAGCCAAGTTTCGATCCAAGTTTCAGCTATTCAGCAGACTCGCAAATCATACATTCCAACTTGCCAAGTATGATAAGCCTGCTAAACAGCTCTTCTAAATTTAAAATTAATATTAATGGTTCTTTGTTTTTATGTTTGTGATTCTCTCTCTAAAATGAAGAACCGTAAATACTAATTTTAAATTTAGAAGAGCTGTTTATCAGGCTTATCTTACTTGGCAAGATTGTCTTTTCCCTATTTCCGTAAATTCTGAAAGTTGTGTTTCCAGAACTCGTGCCTGTTTTGAAAACTGTATGCATTTCCACGTTTTGGGTAACTTGGGTTGAGATTGTTGTGCTAAGTGAAGTATTAGATGAGTCAAAGTCGATTGTATTGACTTTGAATTTTGGCCTAATACATCTAAGGGGTGGGCTACAAGAGTTGGTGCAAAGATAGCTTCGCATGTTTCTTCAAAAAAGCAGGGATGAAGGGCATATAGAAAAAATATGATGCATAAAGATTCCTCCCATATAGAGCTGGAGGGAATGTTCTGCATATAGATTCCTTCCATATTGAGGTGATTGTACTCAAGCAGAGTCCTAAAGGAAATCATATATCTCTGAGGGATGACTATTGAAATAAAACAGTGAAGGATATCTTCTGCAATCTGTGGAACAGTGAAGTTGAATAACAGTAACGGGCTTTGGTATCTTCAGTGTAGCCTTCTAGTATGATATAAATGATATGTGAGTCATCAGAAATGATCCAACAGAAGATGCAAAACCAAGAAATACAGCTTGAAGAAACTTTTTGATTAGTTGAATGTTACAGTTTTGATACAACAAATAAGAACTCTTTCGTTATCTACCTTGAACTCAATAGTTCATGTACATTGCAGGTGTTTTTATTCCAGAAAGCTGCTGTCCACAAATGTAACATGGCTGGAAAGCCTGCTGTAGTCACACGTGTTGTTGACAGTATGTCGGGTAATTTACGTCCAACACGTGCAGAAGCAACTGATGTCGCAAATGCTGTTCTGGATGGTTAGTAAGTCCTTTACTTTGCAGATTTAAGTGATCTGAGGACTTGCTAACATGTGCAACTATTAACTAGTAGTATGAAAACACTTTTTGAGGCAAATAGATGTGATATTATAATATCTTATGTTAAAAACGTTTTATTTGAGAAATACTAAAATATTTCTTAGCTTTGGTAAAAACCATTCAACAGCATGCTTTTATTGACCAATCTACATAATTACAGGGACGGATGCAATTCTGTTAGGTGCAGAAACTTTCCGCGGATTATACCCCTTGGGGACTATATCAATTGTAGGAAAGATCTGTGCAGAAGTGGGTATTATAATCTTCTCTTGTTATTTTACATTAGCCATGTCTTGCAAGATTTCCAAAGTAACAAGTGCAAAGCTTCTATCTATCCATATTACAGTTTTAAAAATTAACTGGATTCTAAGTCAGATACTTAATGATAATTAATGCAGGCAGAGAAAGTGTACAATCAAGCTGTTTATTTTAAGAGGACTATGAAACTTAGCATTGAACCAATGAGTCACTTGGAATCTATTGCAACCACGGCAGTGAGTATTAAATCTCATTTCAATCTTATTGTTATGACCAGTGGATTGTAATGGCATCGTCTTTAGCAATGTTGTTAGATTCTCTCATTATAGCAAAGTGTATTTGGTATTGGTAATAACCCTTTTTAGATCTTTCCTGCAAAGCCCTGGAAGGTGTGGGTAATTTGTCCAAAGAAGCTCTGTAAAGTATGCCTTCTTTATTTGCAGGTAAGTGCAGCAATCAATGTGAAGGCTTCAGTTATTGTTGTGTTCACAGCATCTGGACGAACTGCTAGGTAATTGTTATCATCTCTGCACTTATTTCACTTTCTCTGGATGACCAGAACAATGGAAAGTGGAAGACTTTTGTAAGATCCCAATTCATTTAATTTAAGTATTAACACAGCTAGTTTATTATAAATGTAATTTTGCATTTCAGGTATCAATGTTAGATTATAGTATTTTAGAACAACGAAATGGCATTATTTTATCAATTTCCCAATAACATATCTGATTTAGTACTTGACCATTTTACAGTAACTTATTGTTAGGCTTAGTGAAGCCCTTACAAGTTTGTTCTTATCCAATGATTAAATCTGTTGGAATTGTGTGAAACTAAAAAGCGCATTACAATGTTTATTGAAAGTATTATGTGTCCTGACTCTGACCTTAAATTTGTCTCTTTTTCACTTCAGGTTAATAGCAAAATACCGTCCTACTATGCCTGTGTTATCTGTTGTCATCCCAAGATTGACAACAAATCAGTTGAGATGGAGCTTTACTGGTGCATTTCAAGTATGTTATAGAAATGAAGTCAGAAGTTTACTGTTTTCTCCTTTCATTTGTATGGAATCAATTTGGACTATCAATTATGATCTTCGAATTAACTTAATTAGGATATTGTTGATGAAATTGCCACTTACTGTTTTTTTTCCAAGAAAAATCCTGTGGGGAAACCCAAGGGATGCTTCCCCACATTGGTGGATAGCATCCCTAGTAAACTGTTGATATAGAGTCTGTACAGCTGTGTCTAACATACAGGGATTCAAACTGAGCACCCACTGGCACAGAGCTAGCCAAATGCCCAGCAATATTGGAAACAACTTAATTAGATCCATCATTTATCCAATTGCCACTCACCTTGGTCTTAGTGAAATTGATCTATAAAGTGCCTATATGGTGCTTAAGTTGGCTGATTTTTATGTAACTGCTGCACCTTTGATGAGTTTGTTGCACAAAATGTATAGGAAGAGAAGTAGGAAAAGTTCTTTATGTAATGAGGAATGATAAACAAAATATACATAGGTGTGTGAGTTGGGAATGCTTTAGAAAGAGAAGAGGATTAAGTGGTACCAATGTCATTTGACTCATGGTAGCAGTGTTATTTATGTTTCATTATTGTGTGAGACTTGAGTAGAATATACTAAAAAGAAACACTTCTATTTATCATCCAATTCTACAAGAGAGTTTTTTCATACCGTTTCTCTAAAAGCACTCAATTTGTTATTGACCTTTTTGTACTGATGTTTTACAACTTAACATGGTTTTGACTACCATCCCGAAAGGGCACTAAACTGCTGAATGGTGAAAAAGAGCTCTTGTGGTGCTCTATTTGAATTGCCTGGAAGAGTGATATAGAGGATTTGGCATCCTTGTGAAATGATTTTTGGAGAAACATATATAGAAGCCCCTATTTTCCTTGGGTGTTTTGTTAATTTTGAAGC
Organism: Pinus taeda; assembly: GCA_000404065.3. Taxonomy (NCBI): domain Eukaryota; kingdom Viridiplantae; phylum Streptophyta; class Pinopsida; order Pinales; family Pinaceae; genus Pinus; species Pinus taeda. Next base: position 7,376 of record APFE030097784.1, read on the forward strand.
TGGTTTTTTGTTAAACCTATACAATGCCTTTGCACTCTGATAGAAGTCATGTTGTGGAGGAGATTGTGTTCCGTGCATCATGTCAGTACATCGATTGTTGATATTTTTGAATTTTTTGCCGTGAACTTCGGATGTGTATGGTGCTCTTTTGAGTTTGAAATGGAAGTTGGAAAGTGCTGTTTCCATTACTAGGTTGTATTTGTAGATCAACTGGTAATAGGAAGTAAACATGTCTCGCATCATTGTAGAAAGAGACGAGTTTAATATTGTTAATATAAGAAACAAGATACAAAGTGATTGATTGACTTTTCTTTGTTTCAATGCAGGCAAGACAGACTCTTGTTGTTAGAGGACTTTTTCCTATGCTGGCAGATCCTCGACATCCAGTAAGATTCTTTAGCATTCCCAATGTTGGCCAGATTTGTTTTTAATTTCATGGCAATATCGACTGAATCAATGTCTCACTAAATAAATAATGTATATGGGATTAATTCCTTAAATTTACTGTGCCTTAACTTGTTCACTGGATTTGATCAATTTTGTTTGAGTGAAAAGGAAATGCTATTGAAGGTGTTATAAACTGGGTGTGTGTGTCTCATGGTTATTGGAACCACCTGGACCAGACCAGAATTGGCCTGTCTGGAGCGGTTCATTAGTGGAGGGTGCTGAACTGGCTGGTTCAGAACAAAACCAGCTGAACAGACCAGTTTGGATGTGGAGCTGCCCTCAAAGAACCTGGGCCCATCTATTGTCTCCCATGTCAGTTTTACCGGTTCTTCAGTCTGGTATTCTGGTTGGTTCTGGGCCAGCCCTGGTGTGACCCTTGGTTGGTTCTAGTGCTGATAACTTTGGGGCTATGTTGCACGAAATGTCCAGGAAACCGGCATTTCGAGTCGTACTAGTACTTGAAATGCCAAAACACAGTTGAAACGCTGGGTGCCATAATCATCTGAGAGTTAATATAGACTTGGTTTTCCTTCTAAATTGTTATCTATGGGTCTTTTTCTTGTTCTTATTTATTCAAATTTTTTATTTGTTTGGGGTGGTTCACGGACAACCGCGGTCATTTGGGCCGCCGCTACGTCCACTGGAAATATCTGAGGTTGATCAAGGGTATCAAGCCCCGCAGCCAATAGCTAGGCCTAACCCCAAGGGCTTCAGGAAGAATTGACCCTGTGACCTCCCGAATGGCGAGGCACTTATTTGACCAGTTGAACTAACCCTTGGGGCTTGTAAGATAATGTGTTATTCACTTGTATGGTAAATATTATCTCTCTCTCTCTCATATATATATATATAGATATGACGTTTCCATTTTTGGGAGGTGACGTTTCTAAACATACTCATTATGGAAACTCCAAAATGTTTTGAGATTTTGTGCAACATAGATTGGGGTTGCGTGTTTCCCTATATTGATGATATCCATGAGAGAGTGGAATGCGACGACAATCGACAATTCAATCCTTATTTTCTGTCAAGCATAATATGTAAGGTACAAATTAGACGAGAGTTTTCTATCTAAATATTTTGGAGCTTTGGATGGTTTAGTAGATGTGTGTAATAAACTTAATATGATGATGAGAGCTTCTGGAACACTGCGTGATTTTGTTGAGGTGTCCAACGTTTCAAGTGAACACCCATCTTTAGGGACTGTCCCTGAAGATGGTGTTAAAATTCCATAAGAGGACCCCCTACTGCAGCAAATTGATGTTATTTCTCTTACTTGTTAATCCATACAAGTTATTTACTGTGTTCTACGGCAAATATCGAAGTAAATACCACTGCAACCTTCACTTAATTAAATTATAAGCGGAAACAAGATACTGAGCAAGAAAGAAAATACAACACAATAGACGCCGCTATTTTTGGATAAATGTCCCCAGAAAAATCCAATGCGGGAAAACTAGTGAATAGTTCTGAGGGTTTTTTTATTATTAAGCAGTAGCAAATTCTGAATACATCTCTGAATGTTAGTTTTTGGTAGCATCAGATGTGCTCTAGCCATGAAAATTGGTGGAGAGGCTAAGGCACATGAGTTCTAAAGAATCTAGAAATTGTTTGGTGAAATTCCACACAGATTGTATTTTATTAAAATAATTAATATTTTTAATAGGGTTCCTAAGTCTAAACTTAGGAAAATTAAAATATTAATGCGTATTAATCAAAATATGGGTGAGAATGATCTAGAAGGCGGATCAAGTCACGTTTTAATCTTAGCAGTTGATTAGAGACTTATTCTCGGCCGTTGAGCTCAACAAGAAAAGTATAAGAAGGAGGCTTGGGGTTCATTTGAGATACATAGAGAGTTGATTAGTTAGTTTGATTTTCCTAGGGCAGGGTTTGCTAAGGAATTCGAACCAGTGATCGAGCAGTGAGGATTAGAGGCAGTACTGGAAGGAAGTGATTTCTAGTTCCAGGGAATATATGTCAGAGAAGATAGTGAAGGATAATAGAGCCAGCGCTGAGCCAAGGAGGGACAGCACAACAACTGGAGGAGATTGATGTAGAGGGACAACGTAGAAACTGGAGGAGGTTGACGCAGAAGTGTTGGGGGATAACAGAGATTAGTGCCAGGAATCAGTGTGGGTGATTGGCAGGAGAAATCTCGATTTCTCAGCAGCAAAAGCAGCAACAGCCAAGGTTGATGCAGTCAGAGGGAGTCTCAATGTAGAAGTCAGGCAGTGGCTGCATAGGCTCATGAAGAGATTGCGCAGTGGGTCATCTAGGTGCTCGGAATAGGATAAAATCTCTAGAATCATTGTGAGAGAATTCTCAGTTATCTTCTCTGAGTGGATTTTCATTTTCTTTGGGGCATCGAGATTGTATTCAGATAATTACTGCCAAAAATAGAAACCCTCTGATCTGTTGCACCGGTTTTCCTGCATTGGGTTTTTCCAGGGACGATTATCCAAAAACAAGTGTGTCAATGTGATTGTTCATATGCTGATGTTTCTCTTGCCTTTCAATTTTCAGTTCTTAATTTGTGAAGTCTGCAGTTGAATTTATTTTGATATTTACTGAAGCATTGGTGAATAACTTATTGTAAATAAGTAGGAGAAATAAATCAATTACTGCAACAAAATTTTCACACTGAATACCTCTTAGGTTATTCAGTTATAGAGAGAGAAATACTGCAAAAATATTTGTGAGATTTCCTCACGCAATCACTGAGAAAATCCTTGCTGATCCAGATACTGAATGAAGTGCCTTTGGCAGGCCCTACGCTGCTCTGCGCAGTCCTCACGCAGTCTCTCTGTCAACCTCTCTAGGCTCTGTGTCAACTGTCACCCAGTTTGTTGATCGATTTGCTGCCCAAAGTCACTGCTCTCAGCCTCTCGTCTCACACCCCGGCTCCCGGCTTCTAAAACTGACTCTCCTTAGCAAAATCTCGGACTCTCTCTCACCCTCTATGCCACCTCTGCGTGGCCCCTATGTCAGCGTCTACGTCTGGGCTACTGGAACACTCTCTGCCTCTCTCTACTGATGATTCTCTGGCTGAGAAAATATCTCTCTAGATGTTATCCCTGCCCCTCAACTGCAAGAGATTTCCTCGATCAAAATTTCCTCCTTAGAACTTCTCACTTCAGAAATTCGATCTTTAGATCTCTCAGTGTATTTTCCAAATGACCCTTAAGCCCCTTCTTATATCTTTCTGTTGGACAACCAACGACCTAGATTAACTCCTAATCAAAGGCTCAGATTATTTTGGTTTGATCTATGTTTTTTTCTAGAAGTTACACCCACAATTAGATTAATACCCATTAATATTTTAATTTTCCTAATTTTAGACTTAGGAACTCCATTAAAAATATTAATTATTTTAATAAAATCGTTTCTGGGTGGAATTTCCCAAAATGCTTTCTGGTTGATTTGGAATACATGTGCCCAAGCCTCCCTGCAAAATTTGAGGCCTAGAACACATCCGATACTACCCCAAATCAACACTCCCTCTTAGCGAGGAATGTGCTCTAACAATACACTGTTGTTGCATAATGCTCTGACTCTGAAGCGTTGCCCTCTATGCTGCTGATGTCTGACATGTTGTCGACCAACTACTGCACTACTGCTATAATTGTACTGCTGCTGACACTGCCACTATCTACACTGCATCCGTACTACAACTCCCTCTCAAATGTGGCATCTGTGTCGCTGCTAGCACTGCCACTACACTACAAACTGTTGCTACTACATCAACAACGGAAAAACATCCAAAATTACTGAACTAACTATGTTCAATATGATACCACGTGAATGCTAGAGTCTGACTGCTGCTAGTCTCTGCACTGACCCTCTGAATCTACTGCATTGCTGCTTACCTCTGCTCTGTGCCATCTGCACTGTTGCCAACTCTTCTCGGCGCTGCTTAGTCTCTGGCGCTCCTAGATGCTGAGAAATCTAAGGGCTTGATTAATTAATGATTTCTATATCTTGATAACTACTTATGAAGTAATTTCATTCTTTAGATAATACAAACAAGATCTTTTCTATGTTAGATATTATTAACTTCATCAACCAGCTATCATGCATAATATATAAAAGAATAGCAGCACAAGATATAGGCAGCAACAAGGGAAAAACCTCTCCAAACCTGAGAGGAAAACGCACGGTAATTCTTCTTATAGTTTCTTCTCTTGACAAAATTTCCAAGATCAATACAAAGACCCTCGAACGCAAGTGACTCCAAGATCAAGGCTAGAATCTCTTCTTACTGCTGCAACATGGATCTAAACTGCTACCAACCATGAAGGATTTTGCTTCCTACAAACTTTTCTTGCTTAAGATAGTTCACTGGCCGAGAAGATTACTTCAATACATGCATTCAACAAGGGTGATTTGATCCATTCAATTGACTATCTAGAAACCCTTATTGTAGTCCTAAAGCTACCATAGGTTCTCCACGTGTAAGTAAACAATTTTCTCTTATAATCCTTCTCTTGCTTCGCTATGACAGTGGCTCCTTACTAGCCCAATATCTGAGCCTTTTTGGATCTGGAATCAACTCTTGTTACAAAGATATTCTAGGACTGTATCACAGTGTTGACAAGAATCAAATTCTCCGTACGTGTGGAGGGTTTGGGCTCTTCTAGCCCTACGAACCCTTCACTCTACTAACCAGACTTCCTCGCATAGATTTGTCTCCAAACTAGACCCAAAAACAAGATGTCTCCTTGATGTTGGAGGCAGATTGAGTGAAGCCCAACCTTCGCACATGAGGCAGACTTCTACGGCTAAAGGCAGTCTTGACTGTAGCTCCTTTCTCCTCCTTATCCTCACACCCACGAACAGTATCCTTCGCATAAAATAAGACCCAAATCATTGATGATCCGAATGCATGAGGAGAGGACTATTTATAGTGTTTGAGGCCTTCTTTTCAAGCCGACATGAACTGTTTCTTAGCTGACTTCAAGCCGACTTGTTTATTCCTTTATAAATATATTTTTATGCCGAAAAATATATTGCTTCTATTGCATTCGTTTGGAGGGATCATTTAGTAACTCTTTTGATCTTGACTTTGAGGGAGTTTTTGACACATGATTCTGCCCTTGATCTTGGAGTCATACTTGTACATTTCAAGTGTAAACATTAATGACACAACCTAGTACTTAGAGCTCATAATGAGAGCTGCAAAGAAAAATACATTTTTGATCATGAAACCCATGATTTAAATTTACAAAATACTTTGCTAGATACAATTCACATAATTTGTATTGGCTTGTGTCATTATGAAGACTGAACCTAGTTACACTTTCTTCAACACTCCCTCTTAACTAGGGAGGTATTCATACATACATGATCATTGGACATTTTTTCAAGTTCACAGAAGAATTCTCATAAGAAGATCGAATTTGCAATCCATCTGTTATATCATCATTTCAACCAACATTGTTTCCATATAGCGAGGCCTTGACTAACAATTCTATCTCTCACTTAGATCAGAGCACACAATGTTGGTGAGACCAATCACTGATAGACACGCGTCATTGTTGTCTCTCTTAGGGTCATACCCACTCGAGTGTTCTCTGAGTATGCCCTACTAGGACTATTCTCATCTTGGGTTCCCAGCCCTTAAAATATCGGTCCTATTGCCCACTCTTGTCTTGGATGCCCTACCACATCCTCAAAGAGTGTCGAATGTGAGATGATTACACAATCCTCCATTCTTTCTTCCAAACTTAAGACAAGAATGTCCTGTCTAACTCTCCCTTTTACCCAGGGATTAGTTCCGAGTTTCTCTTTATTCAGGAACTTACTCAAGTTCCTTTACTCATAGGAATCTTTCAGAGCTTCCTCTTAAACAGGGACCCTATCATCAGTACTTTATAGGGTCTTCTAGTTGCCTAATGATCCATAGCCTCGATGTCATCAATTTCTTCATATGGAGGGTCCAACCATCCATCACTTTCCTTCATCATGTCATTCATTCTTTCCTAGAAAGTATCTTCCTTAGATCTACATCTGGCTCTTTCTTCATAGGGCCATCTAGCTCCATCTCCTCTCAGTGGTGATTGCTCTAGATCATGAGGTACACAGTTGTGATATCATTCACAACTCCATGGCCCTGCATACATACCCAGGCTTTGTTGATTTGGGGTAGCATCGAATGTGCTCTAGCTACGAAATTTGGTGGAGAGGTTGGGGCACATGAGATCTCCAATACCCAGGAAGGGTTTGGGCAGATTCTAAACAGTTCATGAGATATTAAAATAATTAATATTTTTAATGGAGTCCCTATGTCTAAACTTAGGGAAAATAAAATATTAATGGGAATTAATATGAAACTGTGTTAAAATGGTCCAAAAGACATGGATCAAGCCAGATCTAATCTTAGCCGTTGATTAGACATTTAATCTCGGTTGTTGATATGTCAACAAGAAAAATATAAGAAGAGGTTTGAGGGTCACTTGGAGAGAACACCAGAGTGATCAGTCATTCTATTCTTTAGAGCGGGGTTTGCTAAGAGAGATAGAATTAGTGATCTGGAGTTGCAACTGAGGGGCATTGAGTACAAAGAGACAGAGAGGCAGAGATAGTGTTGGTAGAGCAGCGCAGTAGCTAGGGAGAGTGACACAGAGCTAGCCAGGGCTCATGCAAGGCCACGTAGAGGCAGCCGGGAGTTGTACAGAGCCTCAAAGAGGCCAGCGTTGCTGACGCAGAGGGCCAGAAGGCTGATGTAAGGCCTCCTAAGGCTAACGCAGACCCATCTGGGGTGACGTAGGGCCAGCGCTGGGTAGAGAGGGGCTGACGCAGTCCAGAAAATGCTGATGCTGGGGTTTCTGGGGTAGATTGGTGTTGAGGAGCTGTCAGAAGGATTATCTGGGGTTTCAGCCAGGAGATTTGTCTCAAACTGAGGGGTATTACTGCCAAGGAAATTCTCTGTTGGGTAGGCCAGTTTCGGCACCTAGATTGTACTCTGATATTGCTTAATAAGAAAACCCTCAGATAACTGCACCGGTTTTCCCACAGTGGGTTTTTCCGGGGACATTGGTCCAAATATAATGGTGTCATATGGTGTGATTGTTTCTGTTTCCTTTAGTTGTTGATCTGTAATATGTTGAACATGCACTAGTGTTTATTTTCGGTATTTACATTGTAAATAACTTGTTAAGTAACATAACAAGTAGGTAGGAATAAATCAGCTAAAGTGCATGGAGGGTTTCTAACTAAGTAGACTTAGAAACTTCAACATAGTATCAGAGAGTGATTGCAGATCACAGGAGGACTAAGGACATCAGCTGAGTGGAGCAATAACAGCAAAAAACAACTATCCTAGGGTGACAAGTTGTTTCTAGCAGAGCAGCAACAAGGGAACGGTGATGCAATGCCTGCGTCATCAAGGGTGAGCCGAGAAGAGGTAGCGCAGAGGCTAAGGTAGGCAAAAGGAGCCTCACATAGAGCCACGCAAAAGCTGGTAGAGCTGATGCAGTTGGCTGAGGAGGCCGGGTTGCTGGTGCCAGGATTGTGCAAAGCCTAGGAGCTGTCACCTTTAGGTTGTTGGGGTTTAGAGGGTTGTGGGAATATTGCAGATTGGAGTTGGTGAGGAACTGTATTCAGAACAGTACCTAACAAAGCAAGGCCAAGAGGAGGGAGTTGCTGCCGAGGGTTTCTAGCCGAGGAACTCGGATCAGTGGTGCGGTTGCACAAGACGATCAGAGTAGGGGGCATCTCGACAACGACAGAAGGATTTCCAGGAGGGAAATTGGGACTCAGAGGGAGTCTAGACAAGAACTTCCAGACGAGAAGTAGAGACTTGGAGGAGTCGAACATAAAACTTCCAGGAGGGAAGTAGAGGAGCATCATGGCACTACACGGAGTAAGAGACCAGGATAGACTGGACGGAGCATCGAACTTCGCAGTCTGGAAGGCCAAAATCTTATCTGTACTTGAGAGAAATCGTGTCAAGAACTTTGCCTTAAAGGTTATAGCTATCCCAGTCGACCCCAATGATAACGACAAGTACGAGGAGGCAATGGCGAGGGCCAAGAGCATCATCCTTGACGGGGTCAAGGACCATGTAGTACCACACATTACTGAGAAGGAAATGACATATGAGATGTGGGAGGCCCTCAAGAAATTGTACCAGCATACTTCTGTGCAGAGAAGAATGTTACCTGAGAATTAGTTGAGGTTGTATCAGATTAAGAAGGGAGAACTGATCGACACCTTCCTTGAAGGATTGAACGAGATCCGAGATTAGTTGCTTGCTATAGAAGCCACGTCGGATCAGGAATTGATGGTGAGGATGACCTTGAATGTAGCCTCAGAAGACTATGAGGTATTTCTCTAGAGTATACTAGGCAGAGGGAGTCAGGGACACTTCCACCTTCGAATGAGATGTGGGCGACTCTTCGCCAGGAAGAGATCAGATGGCAGTCGAAGACGGTTAGCAACAGTAAGGGGATCAAAGTCAAGCAGGAGGAGGAAGATGTTGCCCTAGCATTTGAGAGAAAGCAAGAAAAGAGGAAGAAGAAGGATCTCTCCAAGATGAAGTGCTTCCACTGTGGGAAGTGATCTGAACCTACCACTGATCTGTCTTGAGGCTTTGGCACTACCTCCCAGACATCGTTCACCATTATGGAGTTGTACTCCTCTACCATCACGTCTAGCCAAACCTGATGTTGAGTTGCCTCCTTGAAACTGGCAAGCTACACATCCTGATCTACTAATGCCTGATATCTATTTGGCTGTTTTCGCTCCCTCTTATTATTTCTTGGCACACCAATAAAGTCCTCTACATCTCGCAAAATTTGACGAAGTTCCCTGCTAGTTCTTCCTCTGGCAGTAGGTGCTTCTGTTAGCTCCTCCTTCTCATCTTGAGAATCTTCTTGACCCGAGGAAGAATTTTTTACTTCCGTTGGTTGAAGAAGCTTAACCAATGACTCCTCTTTTGACTGCTCCTCAGAAGGCATCTCATGAGATTTTCTGAAAGCCTTGTCCTCCATGAACTTTACATCTCATCAAACTACTACCTTCCTGCTCCCTGGAAGGTAGATTCTGTATGCCTTAGCGTTCTCGCTATATCCCACCAGATATTCCTTTTCCGCAGTTTGATCCAGCTTCTTCCTCTTTTCCTCTGGTATGCGACAATATGCTAAACTCTCAAATATCCTGAAATGACTGACTTCAGGTGTCTTCCCTGTGAAAACTTTCTCTGGAGTAATCTTGCCCAACGCTCAATGAGGAGGCCTGTTCTGAACATAGACTGTTGTGTTGCATGCTTTCGTCCACAAGAAGTTTGGCATATCCGGATCATACATCATAGTACTAATTGCTTCTACAATAGTCCTGTTCTTTCTTTCTGCTACCCCATTCTGCTCTGGATTGTAGGGAGTTGTCCACTCTCTTCTAATGTCCTCCTTAGCGTAAAAATCAGTGAAGTCCTTATTGACATACTCTCCACCGTTATCTGAGCACAAAACATTTATTTTCTTCCCAGTCAGATTCTCTACCAGAGCCTTGAACTCTTTGAATCGATAGAAAACCTCGTCCTTGGTTTTAAGAAAATAAATCCAAGTTTTCCTTGAGTAGTCATCAATGAAGGTAAGGAAATACTCGACACCACTAAGAGCTTTGACGGACATAGGTCTGCAGATATCTGAGTGTATCAATCTTAGTACACTCTTGGCTCGGTGTTTGCTCCTAGGAAATGCTGCCTTGGCATACTTTCCTATAGCGCATCCTCTGCATACATCATCTCGTTCCGTACTCAGATCCGAAACTCTTGTTACAGTGCTTCTGAGAATTCTCAGAGCTCCATGGTGCAAATGACCCATTCTTCTGTGCCATAGTTCATTCAAGTCCTTGTCTCCATGACTGCCTATTAGTGCCATTGGTGATTCTAATTGTAATATATACAACTTGGGTGCTTGATGTATACCTTCTCCTTGATGAAGTAGACGTCATAGCCCCTGTCTTGAAGTTGCGGCACTGAAAGTAAGTTGATCCCCAATCCTGGTACATGCAACACATTTGTAGCACAGAATCGTTCTCCCAATTCTGTTTGAAAACTATGGTACCCTTCCCTATTGGAGTAAACTTTGCCTTGTTCCCAATGGTGATCTGAAAGTTCATCTTTTCTTCTCGATATTCCGAGAAACATTCCCTGATTCCCGCCTTATGCCACGAGGCTCCACTGTCTATATACCACCCTTTTGATGATGCAGAACTAGTCATACAAGCCACTTCTTTTCCAGCCTGGAAGCTAACATAGAGAAATCGAAGTCTCTTTCTCTTTCTTTTGTGTGATATTTGTGCGAGTCCCCTGACGTGGATGCCTCTGCATCGTGGTCTTGACCCATAACTAATTTCTAATGACTTGCTCTGATACCATGTGAAAATTCTATCACTGCAAAATCTGATTTACTTTTCCTACATATTCTTCAATAAGTTATTTATGAAATTCCTTCAATAAACATTAAAATAAATTTTGCTGCAGATATCACACAGTAATACAGAAACAAACGCAAGTACAACACATTGACACAGATATTTTGGACAATAGTCCCTGGAAAAACCCAATGTGGGAAAATTGGTGCAGCAAGGGAGGATTTTATTATTCAACAACTCTTCGGTACAACAAGGTGCCAAACTGGCATACCCACAGAGAGAAAAATTCTCTATCACTTCTCCTAGTCCCAGCGTCAGCTTGGTTGACCTCTATGTGGCTCCCAGACACTTTGCATTAGCCCCAGCTTGACTACATCAGCCCTGGGCCTCTCTGCGTCACCCACGCAAGCCCTGTAGTGACTGCGTAGTCTCCTGCTGCCTCTGCGTCTGCCTCTCCTTCCTCAACTCTAATCTCCAATGGCTGATCCCTTCTCTTTGTTCCGTACTTGCTGCCTCCTGACTGCTCACCAGACTACTAGTTTGAATTTCTCAGCTAACCCCGCTTCAGAAATTGAACTGATTGGTCTCCCTCAGTGTATCTTCCAAGTGACCCTCAAGCCTCCTCTTATACTTTTCTCGTTGACAAATCAATGACCGAGATTAAGTCCCTGATCAATGGCAAAGATTAACTCTGGCTTGATCCATGACTTTTGGACTCTTCTAACACAGTTTTATATTGATTCACATTAATATTTTATTTTACCTAAGTTTAGACTTAGGGACTTCATTAAAGATATTAATTATTTTAATATCTCCCAAATTGTTTAAAATCTGCCCAAACCATTTATGGGTATTGGAGATCTCATGTGCTTTTGCCTCTCCACCATTTTTTGTGGCTAGAGGACATCCGATGCTACCCCAAATCAACAACTCTCTATGGGATGAAGCAAGCACCCCGAGCTTGGTATGAGAGGATCGATAGTTATTTGATGAAACTGGGATTCACTAGGAGTGAAGCCGATCTGAACCTTTACTTTAAGGTTGGAGATGATAAGCCTCTCATACTGGTGTTGTATGTTTGAAGAACTCTTTTTGACTGGTGCAGACTCTCTTATTCACAAATATAAGAGGAAGTTGGCTTCTGAATTTCAGATGAAGGACCTAGGATTGATGCACTACTTCCTAGGGTTGGAGGTCTAGCAAAATTCAGGAGGAATTTTCCTATCTCAAAGAAAATACGTGGTGAAGATATTGGAGAGGTTTGGAATGGTGGACTGCAAGCCCGTGACTACCCCGATGGAGCTTAACTTCAAGAAGTTATGTGGTAGTGCTGCCGGACCTGTATTGGGAAATGCTTCTGAGTATTGTCAACTCATAGGAGCATCGATGTTCTTGGTGAACTCCTGTTCGGATATATGTTTTGCAGTCAACACATTGAGCCAATATATGGTTGAGCCTCATCACTCACATTGGATTGGTGCCAAGAATCTTTTGAGATATCTTCGAGGCACAATCACTCATGGACTGATGTACACTGCTGGAGATGTGAGGCTGCATGGTTGTTCTGGCTGATTGGGTAGGCAGTGTGGTGGATCAAAAGAGCACTTTCGGGTGTTGTTTCTCTTTGGGTTCTGCTTTGACATCCTAGATGAGCAAGAAGCAGAAGTCGGTGGCATTAAGCATTGTTGAGGCTGAATACATTGTTGCGAGTATGTTGTCCTGTGAAGCAGTCTAGTTGAGGAAGCTCTTTAGTGAGTTGTTAGGACATACACTAGGTACTACCATGACCCTCTGCGACAACCAGAGTGGGATTCGTTTATCAGAGAATCCCGTATTTCATGATCGCGCCAAGCACATCGATATCAGGTACCACTTTATACGGGATATGGTACAACGAGGAGTAATAAGGCTCCATCATATTGGGACTAATGAGCAGGTCGCCGAAATTTTGACGAAGCCCTTAGGAAAGGTCAAATTCTTGACTTTTCGAGAACGAATACGAGTCGCGGAGAGACCCTCTTATGAGGGTCTTGTATGATATGTACATTGAGCTCTGGGAGCTCCGGGGGGCTTGGGTTACTTCTTGGAGCAAAGAGCAACCATAGGGTGAGTGGTTCAGCCTTCCCGTAGTGGTTTGTTGTGTATAGGGTGAGTGGTTCAGCGTTCCCCTATGATACCCCATGGCAACATGTAGGTAGGATGAGTGGTTCATCCTTCTCCTGCTAAGACATCCTACCCATGTAGTCTGAGAATCATGGGAAGTACCTCTCATTTGGCCAATGAGTAAGGAAATGAGGATAGGGACCATAGTAGTACCGATGGACACATCGTGTAACTACCGTACTCCCTATGCTAGGATGATATTGATCAAGGATCAATTGGAACCGACTTTGGGTCAATAAGAGTGGTATGCCACACTCTTTTCATTGGTACTGACTTCGGGTCAATAAGAGTGCTATTAGACACTCTTTTATTTGGGACTAACTTTGGGTTAGTAGAGGATGGTATGATACATTCTCGATCACTGCTTCTTCTTCATAGTTCAACAAAGCAAAGTAGTGCAAAGCAGTGCATTGATGGCAGAGATAGTACCGACAGACAGATGGATTAGCAGATGGAGTTCTCCCTAGTTGAGAGGTGTTGAAATTTCTAAGTATTACCCATTAGAAATTTTATCTGTATTCTCTGGTTTATTTCTCCTACTTGTTAATTACAAACAAGTTATTTAAACATATAAATATTGAAATAAACACAATACAGTCTCAACCATCTATAGATCAGCAGCTGAAAGAAATAGCAAACACACAAGTGACATCGTTATTTTTGGACAACTCATCCCAGGAAAAACCCAACTTGGGAAAACTGGTGCAGCAATTCTGAGGGTTATTTTATTATGCAGTCTATCCTTGAGTACATCTAGGTGCCAAACCGGCTCACCCGACAGAGAAAATAATCTGGCAGTAATACCTCTCTATTCGAAAGCAGGTATTCAAAAAATCTTCCCCATGAAACCCTCTCCAGCAACCTCTGAAGCTCAGCGTCAACCCATTTGGCCTCGGCGTCAGCCCAAAACCCTCCGCGTTAACCCTCTGAGGCACTACGCAACCTCTGCGACCCTCTGCATCACTCTTGTAGCCTCTGCGTGGATGACATAGGCTGTTCTAGCCTCTGCATGTTCCCTTTGGCTCAACGTCTGCCTCTCTTTGCTTCTGTGCTGGTCTCTTGGCACTATCTCTGCCTCTTTGGCTCGTACTCATTGCCCCTCGCTGCAACTGATCACCGATTCGACTTTTCTTAACATACCCCGCTTTAGAAAATCGAATGACTGATCACTTTGGTGTATTTTCCAATGGACCCTCAAGCTTCCTCTTATACTTTTCTTGTTAGTCCTTCAACGGCCGAGACTACATCTCTAATCAACGGCTAAGATTAGATTTGGCTTGATCTATGTCATTTGGAATCTTCTAACCTGGTTTTATATTAATACCTATTAATATTTTATTTTTCCTAAGTTTAGACTTAGGAACTCCTTTGAAAATATTAATTATTTTAATATCTCCTTAACTGGGTAGATTCTGCCCAAACAATTTCTGGGTCTTGGAGATCTCATGTGCTTACCGATTTTCATGGCCAGAGCACATCCAATGCTACCCCGAATCAACACTCCCTCTTAGTGAGGATTGTGCTCTAGTAATACTCTACACCGAGCATCACTCTCATTATATGGCACCGGTACCTGTGCTGATGCTAGGCCTCCCTGCCCAACATCCTCTACACTGCTACATCCTGTACTGCTGCCCATGGCCCTGCCACTGCCACTGCTGCATCTATACATCAGCTCCCTCTGCATCCATGCTGCTGCTGGTCCTTTCTCAACACTGCATTTGCACTGCAACCCCTTCTCATCATGCTGCATTGTGCTACTGCTCATTGCTACTACACTGCATACTGAGAAGTAAGTAACTGATCCACCCAGCTATTAACATCCCTATCAAGCTAGAAACACTCTCAATGTTGAAGCTCTCTCTGCCGCTATCACGTGCTCCCTCTACTGCCTCTGCATTGTTGCAACAACTCCTTGCCTCTTGCACCACTACAAACCTCTCTGTGGCATCTTGGACTGTTGCGACCTCCTCTGTGCCTCTCACACTGCTGCAACCTGCTAGCTCTGCGCTGCTTGGGACTACTGCACTGTAGCACTGTCTATTGCTTCATCCGCATCCATTTCTATCAACATCCGCTAGTCCTGCTACTTCTCACTTCGGGGCTCCCGTAGCAAGGATCTGATCCAAGAGTTTGGGTACCTTAAGGATCGTGCCCTTCATCGCCTATAGTCTTCCTGACTACAGCTCGATGTCTCCCCAACTCTTCTCTAGAGGTACATTAACACTCATGGCATAATCATCATCCTCTTCTACCTCCTTCTCTGCCTTCATTGGCGCTACCTTGGAGTCAGAGACCTCTTCCTTGTTCTTCTTCCTCGAACACTGATTCGCATAATGATCTAGTTCCCCACAGTTGAAGCACTTAACATTGGAGAGGTCCTTTTCTTCCTCTTCTCTTGCTTCCCTACAGATGCCAGAGATGCATCCTCTTCCTCTTCCTTCTTGATCCGAACTCCTTTGTTGCTACTCCCTGTCTTGCTCAACCATCTGATCTCTTCTTGGCGAAGAGCCGCCCACAATTCTTTCCAATCTGGAAGATTCGCCTTGCCTAAGATGCTCTGGACAAATGTCTCTCACTCCTCGGAGACTGCGTTTAGCGCTGTCTTCACCATCAGCTCTTGATTCGGCATAGCCCCTATGGAAGTCAATTGGTCCTGGATCTCCTTCAATCTCCCAAGGAAGTGATCTATCTGCTCCTCCTTCTGCATCTTGTATGACCGCAGCTGATTCTCAAGTAACATCTTCCTCTGCACGGAAGTATGCTGGTACAACGTCTTCGAGGTGTCCCACGTTTCCTTTGTTGTCTCCTTCTCAGCAATATGTTGGACCACATGATCCTTGACCCCATCAAGGATGATGCATTTCGCCTTGGCCATTGTCTACTCATACTTTTCATTGTCACCTAGGTCAACTAGGATAGCCACATTTCTCAAGGCGAAGGCCTTGATGCGATGTTTGTCTAAAATGGATAGGATCCTGGCCTTCCAGACCACAAATTTGGATGCTCCGTCTAGCCTATCTTGATCCCTCAGTCCATTCATGGCCATCTCTCTGCTCTTCCTTTCGACTCCTCTGAGTCTCTACTTCCCTCTGGAAGTTCTCTCTTTGACTCCCTCTGAGTCATTACTTCCCGTCTGGAAGTTCTTTGCTAGACTCCCTCTGGGTCTCTATTTCCCTCCTGGAAATCGCCTGCCAACTGTCAAGTCACACCTCTCCGATCTCTTGTGCACCTGCAACACTGATCCAGATTCCTTGGCTAGAAATCCACCTCGGTAGCGACTCCATCTACCTTGGTTTTGCCCTGTTAGGTATTGTTCTATCTCGGCAGCATTAACACCCCACTAGCTTCACTCCTCACAACATGCCCACAGCTTGCTAAGCCCCAACAATCGAAGGACTGAGCCTCTAGGCTTTGCGCAATCCCGACATTGGCTACAATGCTCCTCAAGCCAACTGTGTCAACTCTCCTGGTCTTTGCGTGGCTCTGTGTGAGCCTTTTCTGCCATCCTCAACCTCTGTGCTGGCCTCTCTCTGGCCCGAAACTAATGACGCAGTCCTTCTGCGTCAACCCTTCTCAGCCACTTTTTGCTAGGAACTTCTGTCACTTGGGACAGTGGTTTCTGTTGCAAACATTCTACTTCAGATGGTGCCTTCGACTCTCCTATGATCTGCAACCACGCTCTGATACCATGTTGAAATTTCTAAGTATTACACGTTAGAAATTTTATCTGTATTCTCTAGTTTATTTCTCCTACTTGTTAATTACGAACAAGTTATTTAAACATATAAATATCGAAATAAACACAATACAGTCTCAACCATCTACAGATCAACAGCGGAAAGAAATAGCAAACACATAAGTGACATTGTTATTTTTGGACAACTCGTCCTCGGAAAAACCCAACTTGGGAAAACCGGTGCAGCAATTATGAGGGTTATTTTATTATGCAGTCTATCCTTGAGTACATCTGGGTGCCAAAATGGCTCACTCGACAGAGAAAATAATCCGGTAGTAATACCTCTCTATTCGGAAGCAGATTTTCAGAAAATCTGGCCCACAAAACCCTCTCTAGCAACCTTTGAAGCTTAGTGTCAGACCTCTGAAGCACTGTGCAGCCTATACGGCCATTTGCGTAACTCCTGCAGCCTTTGCGTGGATGACACAGACCCTTGTGGCCTCTGTGTTGTCTCTGCTGGGCTGTGCGTGTTCCCTCTGGCTCAACGTTTGCCTCTCTCTGCTTTTGTGTTGGTCTCTCGGCACTATCTCTGCCTCTCTGTCTCGTACTCACTACCCCTCGTTGCAACTGATCACTGATTCGACTTTTCTTAGCAAACCCCGCTCTAGAAAATCGAATGACTTATCACTCTGGTGTGTCTTCCAACTGATCCTCAAGCCTCTTCTTATAATTTTCCTGTCGGTCCTTCAACGACCGAGATTATATCTTTAATGAACGGCTAAGATTAAATTTGGCTTGATCCATATCATTTGGAACCTTCTATCCGATTTTTATATTAATACTCATTAATATTTTATTTTTCCTAAGTTTAGACTTAGGAACTCCATTAAAAATATTAACTATTTTAATATCTCCTTAATTGGGTAGAATCTGCCCAAACCATTTCTGGGTCTTGGAGATTTCATGTGCTTTAGCCTCTCCACAATTTTTCATGGCTAGAGCACATCCGATGCTACCCCAAATCAACAAGAGGGTGTGCTAAAATTGGCAACTAGGGCCAAACTCCTTGTGTGTCACCTTATTTATGGCAGCTGATATTTTTCTTGGATTCCTCTCACCGAGAGGTGTAGGATTGATCTAACGATCATCTAGTTCCGACATGTATTCATGGAGATATGAATTTATTTGTATTCTTGACAATTTGTCAAGGTCGGCCAACGAACAAAATAGTGTTTTACACACCCATCTTATCCTCAATGTAGCATACAAAAGGAAGAGACCATGTGGCATAAACTCACTCATCTCAACACACATTCATCTCTCTCTCTCTCCTATGGATTAGAGGAGCATCTCTCTCTCACATGTGTGGCTGAAAGGAGGACACAGATCTGAACTAGGGTAGCATTGACTTTGGTTGACCGTGGAGCAGAAAGGCTGAGTTTTGGCTGCGTTGACCAGCGATGAGGTTAGTTTGACTACGGTTTGGGTTGGGTAACCTCTCCTAGGCTAGATGCTTTTTTGGATAGAAAATGTTCACCTATTTTGACCACCCTTTGACCAACGTTGATTGTTAAGGGTTGACTCTAGACCTATACCTGCGTTGACTGCTGTTTGACCATCATTTCAGGATTGTTTTGGGCTGCCTATACTTGCTGTCGGAGGCCGAGTTGACTGAGGTTGACTTGAGGTCAATTTTGACCTATTTGACCAGCCTTGACTTTGTTGGTTAGGGTTTTGTTGTTGCTGTCATAAAATTATAGAATTGTGTAATTGTACTATCTCTCTCTCTGTTGAATTATTGAAGAATATAAGAAGAATTGATCAAGGGCTTCCTTGCATTGGGGTTTTTCCCTAGTTGGTTCCACATCTTGTGTCTCCTGTCTTGGCTTGTCTTCTATTGTTTACATTTATGTTCTATCTACATTTTACTATCATGCTAATGTGATTGCTAACTAGATATTGATATTGGGCTAATAAGAAAATTTGAAGTAAATTGCTCTTAAGCATAGAACATACCATAATTTAACATAGAAAAACTAGGGATCTAAGCAAAATGATCCTTGCCCATGGTCTGTGAACTTGGAGACCAAGGATTGAGTACTTGCAAACACTATGTATTATCTCAAAATAATCGCATAAAGCACAACATAGGAAGCCCGTAGTCAATACATACCACAAATCAACGGACAAGAACACCTCGAGTTGCACCCCAAAGTCTTTTATTATAGCAAAAAAATATTTCTTAGTGGGACATTAGTTTACAAAAATCCTTCAACAACAATATTCTAGCTAGAGATCAAGATGACTAGAGACTCAAATGACTCTCTAATTTATAGATAAATTCTCCAAATTGAAAAATAATGGCTAGTTTCTTTGATCATAGTCAACATAATCTTGGTTGTTGATAAACACTTCAAGATCTTTTAATCTTGGCTTTTGATTTTTTATTTTTGAGGAATTTTCGAATTTATCATTTAATTCCATTTTGATTAGCTCAAAATGATTTATTTTGAGTTAATTTCTTCAAAATTTTAACTTTGACTTAACCACCAAGGTCCAAGGGTCAAAATTTTCTTGAAATATACAATATTCCCTTGGTGGAGAACCTTTAAAAATTGACTCTTTTAAGACTCGCGATTTTTTTCCATTTGGAGAATTTATTTTCCTAAGACAATTTAAATTTGACTCTAATTAATTAATTTTCTGGCTTAGGATTTAATTTTATTTTGCTAGAAAAAATAATTAATTTACACATGAGGGGATTTAATTATTTTTCCAACCCTCTAATACATATGATTTTTCATTTACAAGACTGAAAGAGGGAATACACATTTGCCTTAGACCCTCAAGACACATAACCCATCTATGACATAATATGATCTAGTAAACCAAGTGATATGTAATAAAATAATTAAGCCAATTAATTTAAATTATTCCCAAATCACTTTTACATTAGACTCGACTAAAAACACTAGGACTCACCTAATAATTTGACAATAAATTTCACCCTAGCTTTGGGGCTTAAGATGGAGGGAAAAATCTTTGATGATTAGCTCTGTCTAGAAACATAGGTAATCAGCGAGGTTAAAAAGCCTCCCAGGATGGAATTTGTCATCAAATTATAGGCTTACCTAGGTTGTTACATAGACTCAAGGTTTTACTAATATCATTTACATTACATAACTTGCAGAATGGGATAACCATGACACATAGACTATTGATATGTGATTCGATCCTTGTTGAAAAAGTTGGCGCTTCCGCTTCCCTAGAACTTTGAGAATTTCAGTGCAACAAGCCTCATAAAGGATCTTAAAGTTTCTTTGGCTATGAATCCTGATATATCACTACTCATGGATGTCATGGTCATAAATATCCCTAATGTATGGGGGATGCTATTGTCAAGAAAGTGGGGTGCTATAGTGGGTGGTCAACTCCAAATGGACTTATCTTATGTCACCATCCCGCAGTCTAATGGAACTCCCTTCACCCTTTATAGAGAGGATATGTAACCTACCCATGTGGTAAAATCTGGACCAATCCCTTACTACAAGATTCTCGAGGATGAGACACCTTCTCCCATCCTTCCTTCACAAGAAATCCGTATCCTTAGAAGGCCTAGTCACAAGCAAAACAAGAAATGGAAGCCTAAAAAGGAATACAAAGTTGGGGATGTGGTGTTGGTTGACAAAAACACAATGCTTGTCAAGATCCATGGAAATGTTGGGGAGGATTACTATTATATTGCCAAACTTAACGACGAACTTTGGCCACAACTGGTCAAGTCAAGTCATATCACCCCTTTCCTTGATACTTGACATTGTATTATATGAATGTTAGGGTAGGATGCATTGCATACTGATTTTTTTCGCATTAGAACTAACATCATATGATATTATCATACTAGATTAAAATTACATTTAGATTAAAATTGCATTGTTATTTCTTGTTGATTTTTTTTTTTTACGACCTAATACAAGCATGGGTGTTAATAGGATGCCACAAAAACATGTTGCCCCGTGTGCTCAATTTGTGATATTTGCAAGTGACAAGTCTACGATCCCAAGAGATTGTTGGTGTTCTCATGACCTCCCATTCGAGTACGTCTGTACACTCTTCTGAGAGATCATGTCTTAGTTGGAGCTAGATGTTTACCACCACTTTGTGGGTGTGACACCCATAGGAGAAAATTTTCTCCTAGATGGTCCTTAGCCGGCAGCCAACAACCCCTTGCAGCCAACAGATAGCTTGACATGCCATTTATCTGCCACCTGAGATAGCCATGTGGTCCCTCACCCATCTGTTATGATCGTATGTTTGAAGGTGGGCCTGCCCAACCTAAAGGTATGGCTTTTCATACTGCTCCTCTTCTCTTTGGTACTGCTCCTCTTGTCTTCCGATGGCTTCTCTTTAAACTGCTTCTCGCTCTTTTCTTTGGTACTACTCCTCTTGCTCCTTGGGTCCAACGCTTCTTAGGATTCTGCCTGTATATATATATATATATATGATGCTTATGCTATATTCAATCCATATGGCTATCAATGACAACACTGATATCTCGACAACTACATGGGAAACCCGGATGTTGGTTGCGTGGTCCCGCTTCCCAATACCATATACATTACTCCCCTAAGCTCATTACAAACCCATTCATCATTTTTCCCATCTAGGTCTGCAAGGAGTTAGCCCCCTCCTTGTCAACACCTTGGGTAGGGCTTGAAACAATGTCCCAGAGGTTGATGCAGCTAAAAGGAAAGGAAAAAGCATAATTTGGCCACTCAATAGGAAATGTACCATAAAACGCAAAAGATGGTCGGGACATACAAATTTAGCATGTGGGCAAATGCCATACATGAGCCCTAACCCTTATCTATGGCCATCACCCTGGTTCCTATGGGCTCTATATGAGCCCCCCTCTGTCATTAAGGAACCAATAAGAGTTGTTCCTAAGCAGAAGGTAGTAGTGAAGGAGTGACACAGAGAGCCTGCGTCATCATTTCAAGCCAGAGAGAGGGCCAGCGCAGAGGCAAAGAGAGGCAGAAGAGGCTCACAAAGAGCCACGTCATGCTACTCAGTCAAGTAGACAGTTGGCCAAAGGAGCGATTCAACCTTGTTGGGATTGCGCGGAGCTAAGAGGCTCGACTTCTTCAGTTGTTGGGGCCTAGGGAGCTAAGGGCAAATTGTGGATTGGGAAACTGGTGGGGTGCTGCTGCTGTCGAAGCATAACAGTACCTAATGGGACAGAACCAAGGTAGAGTGAACCACTGCCTTGAGGGATTTCTAGCAAAGAAACCCAGATTTGTGTTGCAGGTACATAGAGGATTGTAGAGGAGCAGTTCGACAGTTAGCAGTAGGATTTCCAGGAGGGAAATCAAGACTCAGAGGAGTCTAGGAAAGAATTTCCAGAAGGGAAGTTGAGACTCAGAGGGAGTCCAGGACAAGAGCGGAGATGGCAATGAAAAGACTGAGGGATCAGGGCAGGTTGGACAATGCTTCCAACTTTGTCATCTGGAAGGCTAGGATTCTGTCTGTTTTGGATAAACATCACATCAAGGGCTTCGCCTTGAGAATCGTGGATATCCCAATCAACCAGGTTGATAATGAAAGGTATAAGGATGCAATGACCAAGGCAAAGTGCATAATCCTTGATGGGGTCAAGGATCATGTAGTTCAACATATTGCCGAGAAGAACATGACAAAGGAGATGTGGGATACCTTGACGACATTGTATCAGGGCACTTCCGTGCAGAGGAAGATGCTACTGGAGAATCAGCTGCAGTTGTATCAGATGCAGAAGGGGGAGCAGATAGATCTATACCTCAGTAGGTTGGAGGAGATTCGGGACCAACTTACTTCCACAGTGGCCACGTCGGATTAGGAGTTCATGGTGAGGACCACCCTGAATGCAGTCTCTGAGGATTGGGAGACATTTGTCCAAAGCATTTTGGG
The DNA here is from genome assembly GCA_000404065.3 of Pinus taeda. Lineage (NCBI taxonomy): Eukaryota > Viridiplantae > Streptophyta > Pinopsida > Pinales > Pinaceae > Pinus > Pinus taeda. The sequence continues at coordinate 29,988 of APFE030097784.1, forward strand.
CAGAGCTAATCTTCTAGGATGGGAAGAGATGTGGAGAGCTCTTCGCCAAGAAGAGATTAGACAGCTGACCAAGGCGGGAAGTAGCAACAAAGGAAGAGGATGCGGCTCTGGCATTTGTGGGACAACAGGGGAAGAGGAAAAAGAAGGACATCTCCAAGGTGAAGTGCTTCCATTGTGGGGAGCTGGGTCATTATGCAACCTAGTGTCCGAGGAAGAAGAATAAGGGAGAGGCTTCTGACTCGAAGGCAACTTTGGCTAAGGCGGAGAAAGAAGTCAAGATAGATGACGAATGTGCCATGAGTGCTCATGCACCTCTAGAGAAGAGGTGGGGTGACATCGAGTTGTAGTAAGGAGGACTACAGAAGATGAGGGGCAGGATCCCTGATGTAGCCAAACTGTTGGATCATATCTGGCTACTGGAGCCCCAAGAGTCAATAGCAGGATGACGAATGTCGGTAAAAGCAAGATGTGGATGGAGTGACAAGGTAGTGCTAGAGTACAGTGGTCTTTGGCAGCGCAGTGAAGGTTGCAATAGTGCGAGAGGCACAAAGGTGGTTGCAGCAGTGCAGAAAGGCACAAAGATGGTTGCAGCAGTGCGAGAGGCACAAAGATGTTGCAGCAGTGAAGAGGCAGCAGAGGGAGCACAGGATAGAAGTAGAGGTAGCTTCAGCAGCAGGGGGATTCTAGCCTAACAAGGATGTCAGTAGTTGGGTAGATCAGTTACTTACTTCTCAGTAATTGAGTTGCAGTGCAGCGATTAGCAATGGTAGTGCTATGGGCAGCATGATGAGAGAGAATTGCAGTGCAGATGCAATGTTGGGAGGAAGGACCAGCAATAGCATGGATGCAGAGGGAGCTACAATACAGATGTAGCAGTGGTAGTGGCAGAGCCATGGGCAACAGTACAGGAGGTAGCATTGTAGAGGATGTTGGGTAGCAGGCCAAGCATTGACACAGGTACCAATGCCGAATGCCGAATGATCAGGGTGACATTCAGTGGTAGAGCATTACTAGAGCACATTCCTTGTTAAATGAGAGTGTTGATTTGGGGTAGCATCAGATGTGTTCTAGCCATGAAAATTGGTGGAGAGGCTAAAGCACATGAGATCTCCAGGACCCAGAAATGGTTTGGAGAAATTCCACCCGGTTAGAGAGAGGTTAAAATAATTAATATTTTTAATGGAGTTCCTAAGTCTAAACTTAGGCAAATTAAAATATTAATGGGTATTAATATAAAACTGGGTGAGAATGTTCTAAATGACATGGATCAAGCCAAATCTAATCTTAGCCATTGATTAGAGATTTAATCTCCGTTGTTGAAGACTCAACAGAAAAAGTATAAGAGGAGGCTTGAGGGTTAGTTGGAGACACACTAGGATTGATTAGTTAGTTCGATTTTCTAGAGCGGGGTTTGCTGAGAAAATTCGAACAAGTGATTTGAGTTGCAGCGAGGGGCAGTGAGTGCATAGCAGAGAGGCAAAGATAGTGCCAAAGAACTAGCGCAGAGATTGAGGAGGCTACGTAGAGCCAGCGGGAGCCACGCAGAGGGCCAGATTGATTGCGCAAAGACTAGCAGGGCCTGCGTGGGTGACGCAGAAGGCCAGAGAGCTAGCGCAGAGCAGCAGAAGGCCGACACAGGGGGTTTCAGAGTGACGTAGAGGCCAGGAGGGCTGACGTAGAGCCTTAGAGTGTTAGGATATTCTGACACATAGGAAATAGTTAAGTATAACTTGGTCTAGTGTAGAGTTAGGTAAAGTGTGTTTCTTTACTATGTACTTTTGTAACTTACAATCTGACGGTCACGATATGTAGTGGTCCGACGGTTCATTCTCTCCTCGGTATTACCGACACTTGATTCCGTGGCTTAACACCCGATTGGTCCATGATCTCTATTTAAAGAGCATGGAGGGTCATTTGTAGTGTAACCGTTCATGAGAGAAGCTTATGTAAATTTTCATTCTTTTATTAATAAATTGTCTGAAGTGGCCGCGTTGGCTCAGGTCTTGGACTGTTTCCCTCTTTGAGGGTTTTAACCATGTCAACAATACTGGTGTATTGGTCTGTGATCTGTTTGTGAGCGGTGTCCTTTGGTGTTTTGTCTGAAGAACTTACCCTGTAAATTCCTACATGGTATCAGAGCTATTTGAGGGCCGCATCCATTGGTGTTCCAAATCTGAAGCCGGTAGAACTGCATTGGGTTGTCGTTTCCTAGATCTACCGTTTCTGATTGCTTTCGGGCTGAGAGGATTGCTTTATTGTGTTAGGAGCATCTGTTCTAGTGAGGAACCCCTTTCGTTTCACGTGAAAAAGTTTTTCGGTAGCCCTAGCTACGCCATTTTTAAGATCTGGAGATATACAATGTTTATTTGCAGTTTCTAGTTATTTTTCTTTGTTTATCTCAGTTTATATCTCTTTGTTTTTTATTACCGGTTCTACACCTTTCATTTCTGCGTATGCTCTTTGCCTCGCGACTCTGTGCGATCTGGGCAAATTAGAAATAGAAAGGAAGTTTTTTTCTCATGTGTATGCTCTTTTCCGCCGCACCTTAGTGTGATCTCGGAAAATCAGAAACATTGAGGAAAATTGTTAGTTTTCGGGTAAAGCTAACTTCAAACCATAAGGTTTGTTTTTTTTTTATGTCCGTTTTGGGTTTTGGGGTTTCTGTTTTGCAGGCAAAAAAGAGCTTTCTCAAGTAAGCACGCACCCCAAAGCTTCGGTGACTAAAAAAAAAAAAGCCCCTTCCTTTTTTTCCAAAAATTACTAACCTTTTAAACTAGCTCACATGGTCCAAAGTTACTTTATGAGAATAGAGGTCTTGAATTCAAGTCTTTCTCTTGAGTCTTTGTTGAGCTAATTAGATTAAGTTTGGAAAGGGGCGGATTTTTTTTTTTAAATATAACATTATCATTCATTTCTGCACATTCCCGCACTTCGTCGGCATCTTCAACAACTTTTCTTCAAAAGGCCATAACTTCTTCATCCGAAAGCCGTTTACATAACTGTTTTTTTTTTTAATCAGCGTAATTTTTCAAGATCTTTCCATTGGAACATTTAGTTTCAGCATCTATAGCTTCAATTTCTGTTAAAATGGAAAGTCCCTGCCGAGTTATTCTTGACAGCACCAACTACTTCCAATGGTGGTCCTACATTGTGGATTTACTTAGAAGTAAAGGTCTTTACAAAATAGCCTCAGGCCAAGAAACCAAACCGAAAGATGAAGATAAGGCAACCAAATGGGAAAATAGGCAAGACCAACACGTGGGTGATAGGATGTCCTATTTCTCCGACCTTAGATTCCATATCGCAAAACTGGATATTTCTAATGAAATCAATGAAAAAGAATCACTAAAGTTTTTGGAATTAAAAATGAACTTAGAGCCCATCAACTCGAAAATGAGTTGTTTACATTGGACCCCAATAATTTTTCTTCCATTGAAGGTTTTTTGTCCAAGTTCAAGACCCTTAGACTTCTCTTGGAAGTTGTTAAGGTTAAGAAAGAAGATGGTAACCTTATCTATTCCATTCTTACTAAATTGGGACTAGCATACATTGTGTTTGTTTCCACCTTCCATTCTATAAGAGAAGCCTCCATTTCTCAAGGACAAGACTACAAGTCCCCTTCCTTTGATTCCTTTTGTGATTCTTTAATAAGAGAACAAGAAAAACTCTTACACCTTGGTCTTTTTAATCTTGAAAACTCTTCTAAGAAAGCCTTAGTTGCCCAGCAGCAACCAAATTGAAAGAATCTTAAGAAGCTGCATCCTAAAAAGAATGGTCCTAAACTAAACAAGGGTCCTAAGCAATATCAGCCTCAAAATGAAAAATCATTTCAACAAAATGATAAGGCAAATAAAAAAAAAGGGAAGAAGATTGATAGACATTGCCACTTTTGTAATCGAGATGGCCACTTAGAATCCAAATGATTTAAGAAGAGGGAAGCCTTGGAAGCAGCAATGAAGAAGCATAACATCCATTTGAAGCACTCTTCAACTTCAACTTCAACTTCATCTTCAGGAATAACACTTTCTGCATGTGGTTGTCAAACATCTCGGTCTGGATATGCACTAAATGTATCTTCTTCTTCTAATTCTCATGAGTGGCTCATTGAT
>APFE030097794.1:0-17520 GCA_000404065.3 Pinus taeda
ATCTCTGAGAAGAGATGTGGCAGCTACATGCCTTTGAACTATTTTACAATGAGGCTCGAAGGCCTATTTATTGTTGGGAAACAATGGAAAACCCTTAACTTCCCAAAACCTAACCCTAGAAGATGAAACGCCAAATTGTGGGCCCTGTTTGGGTAAATTGGTATATCAATTTCCCGAGGTCGTAACTTTGGCATGCGATCTCCGTTTGACGCATACAATAGCTCGTTAGTAAGATCTTTTCGAGAACTAAAACTTTGGAAAGAGAAACATTAGTCCATGGACCCATGCTACTCCCAGATTTCCCGAAAACCGTCATTTAGGGCCTCAAAATGGCTCCGGAAGTTCAAGACCTCAAAAACTGCTAAAAATGGTAAATTGTGCTACAATTAAGGAAACTGAAAAATTGAAAGAGAAAGTTGTGCGGGTCCAAATGGGATAGGTGGGTGGCCACCAACATCCACCTGGATCAGAGATAAAGAGACAAAGAAGGAGATATGGAGCTAGTGGGGAGAGAAGGGGAGAGAATGAGAAAGTGAAGGATATAGTAACGCACACACACACATAAAGAGGGAGAGAGAGAGAGAGTGGTGGGGGAAGAGAGGGGATTGGAGGGAAAAGAGAGAGAGAGAGAGATAGAGAGAGAGAGGGAGGAAAGAGAGGAAGGAATAGAGAGACGAAGAGAATGGTGGGCAAAGAGAGAGGATTGGAGGGGATAGAGATAAATAGAGAGAGAAGGGGGAAGAGAGGGAGGTGGGAGAGAAAGGGAGAGTGAAGAAGGATGAGAGATAGGATGTGAGAGAGAAAAGGAGAGAGGGAGGGATAGAGAGATGGAGTTCGGGGGGGGCAGAGAGAGGGATGGAAGAAGAAAGACATAGAGAATGATATGTGTAGAGAGAAAAGGAGTGACAAGGGAGATATGGAGAGAGAGAGTGTGTATGTTTGTGGGTGAGATAATGAGACAAAGAAGGAGATATGGAGAGAAGGGGGGAGAGAAGGAAAGAGAGAGGCATATAGTAACAAAGTTGGAGGGTGAAAAGAGAGAGAAATAGAGAGAGAAAGGGAGAGAGGAAAGAGGAGAGAGAGGATGTGAGAGAGTGAGAGAGGCAGGGGAAGAGAGAGAGAGAGAGAGTGATAAGGAAGATGGAGAGAGAGGGAGAGAGTAAGGCAGGAGGGAAGATAGATAGAAGCAGGGGAGAGGGAGAGGGGGGGGGGAGATAGGGAGAGGGAGAGGGAGAGGAGGCGGGAGTGATAGATAGATGGATTGGAGAGAGAGAGTGTATGTTTTGGGGGTGATATAGAGAGACAAAGGGAGATAGAGATATAGATGGAAGATAAACAGAGGGAAGAAGAGAGAGATGGAGACGCAGAGGGAAGGATAGAGATTTTGATAAATATGGAGTGAGAGAGCGAGTGAGTTTGCGGGGTTGAGATAGAAAGACAAAGAGGGAAATGTGAAGGGAGATATAGATATAAATGTAGGGGGGAGAGAGGGAAGAAGATTTCTTGCACTAGATACATTGATTTCAGTGTAGATGGTGATTTCTAATACTATTTGATTACTTGCGCTAGATTCATTGATTTCAATGTAGATGATTTATAATCCTATTTGATTTCTTGCACTAAATGCATTGATTTCAATGCAGATAGTGATTTCTAATCCTATTTGATTTCTTTCTCCAGATGCATTAATTTCAATGTAGATGTTGATTTCTAATTATATTTGATTTCTTGCACTAAATGCATTGATTTCAGTGTAGATGATTTCTAATGCTATTTGATTGCTCGCACTAAATGCATTGATTTCAGTGCAGATGTGATTTCTAATCCTATTTGATTGTTTGCACTAAATGAATTTAATTCAGTGTAGATGTTGGTTTCTAACCATATTTTCTTACTTGCACTAGATGCATTGATTTGAGTGTAGATGTTGATTTCTAATCCTATTTTCGTACTTGCATTAGATGCATTGATTTCACCATAGATGTCATTTTCTAATCTTATTTGATGACTTTCATTAGATGCATTGATGTCAGTGTAGATCTTGATTTTTGATTTGTTGTAATTGGATGCATGATGGTACATTAATTTTAGAGTGATTCGATTAACAATGTGAATTGATTTCAGTGTAAGCACAAACAATTATTGACAATATACATTGATTTTTGTGTTATATTAATTTATCCTATTAATATTGGAGTGCAAGATACACAAGGTATGATGTTTACTACAACAACTCAAGCTCAAGATTTAAATGGTTTACGATTTCAACTATCCTTTTCATATAATCGATATGAAAAGATGACAAAACTAACAATGGTGACAATAGGAATAGTACAAGAAAATAGATTGAGATTGATCACAATGAAGACTATTTACAATTGACTACATTTTTATTATTCACATTTTCTATCATTAAACACTATTACATTGTCATTTTGCATTCAAAATTTTTATTTCATCATTTTTCATCATTAAATTTATTAAGAATATTTACCATCTCAACGTTTAAATTAAAATGACCAAATAAATTTCTAACATTTTCAGCATATTTAAACTAATTATTCTAATATTAGATGTATTTACATATTATTGATAAATTTAATCATATGTTCGATAGATTTTCCTTGGCCGCACACCACTGAAACCACCCTAGATCCATCTTAACTCCGGATCTATAAGCACTGAGAGCGATCAAATATCTCGAGGTGAAAACCTATTTTTTGAGTGAAAAATTGATCCATCTTAACTCTGGATCTATAAACGCCGAGAGCGATCAAATCTCTCGAGGTGCAAACCTTTCCTCAAATTTTGCACTCAAAAAAGAGGTTTTCACCTTGAGAGATTTAATCCTTCTCTGTGCTTCATAGATCCATTTTAACCACACATTTACCAAGAGCCGAGAGGGATCAAATCTCAATCTTGAAAATATATTTACATCTCAAAAGATTTATTTTCTTTTAGTGCTTGGTAAATATACAATTAATATAGATCTATAATGGTAAGCTTTCGTTGTTTGAATTGTATTTTGAAATATTTTATCATTAGCAATATTTTATATTAAAAATTGAATGAGTTACACACTTTCCTCTTACTACAAAATAACTATATTATTTTATTTTTAATTACTTTTTCTTTTGGAGCATTGAAATATTTTACTAAGGTAAACAATAATAAGCACATTATTACATATATAAACACACACTTTATATATATATATATATATATATTATATATATATATAATATATATTATATAGATGAGATAGAGAGAGAGAGAGAGAGAGAGAGAGAGAGAGAGTTCAAACCATTTATTTAAGTAAGCAGTTTATTGAAATATCAAAAAACCAAGTAGAATGAAAGTGGAATATCCACAACTCAGTTAATTGTTGTGTTAATTGATTTTTAATTGTTTATTTATATGGTTATTTTGTTTTTGTTTTGGTCGACATTAGGAAAACACATTTTTACTATTTTTTGAGGCGTGACATACATACACATGTCCCTCATACTGGATTGTAGAATGAGTAAAAATGTGAGTAAGATGTTATATTTTTCAAAGATATTTTTATGTTGTATATAATAAAATATATAATGCTGGTTGTGAATAAATTTTTTAATATGAATTAATATTCACCTAGTATACTTAAAAATATATTAATAACAAAAAAACTATTTTAATGTGGGTTAAATCGCCCAATGCACATGTTATGTAAAATATTTTAATATATTGTTTTAAATAATGATGTATATATTATATAAAGCTATTGAAAAAAAAAAAATGCTTTTATGGTTAAAACATTTGAAGTGGTATCAGTATTTACAATTTAATTTTTTTAGATATATGTGTTTTTGTAAAAATCCAACAAATAATTTTTTGACTTACAAGTTTAAGTTATAATCTATATAGAATTCAAAAATACAATTTAAATAATAAAAAATTACACATTATTTTTTGCACTCTAAAATAAATTTGCACCTAAAAAAATTTGATCTCTCAATCCTATTAAATCTATCTTTAAAATAAATCTATATTAATATTTACCTATTACATTATTGATAAATAAAAACAAATTATAGTTAACTTTCCTAACAAAAGATCATATACAATTAACATCTATATCGTATAGGGGAGATTAAATTTTTTAAATATTCATTTTCAATAATTGAAAAATATAATCCCTATTCCGAAGGGTTCTCTGGCTTAAAAAATATCACTACTCTGTGCCATTTCAAAAAGACTCTTTGTATTATTGATAGTCAGATCAATTAATATCTATGCCATTTGAAGAAAAGCACTATTTAATATTTTTTAATATCCATGCCCTTTGTGAAAAGCATTCCTTATATTGTCGCTGTTCGAAAGGTTTTATTAGTCCCTGCCCTTCAGGCTGGCAGGGACTATAGTAATCGGTTTTAACCGATAGCATTACTTCGACACAGAAATCCATAAACATATTTCAATTTAAACCAAAGTTTGCAAGTAAATTTTATTAAATTTATTAAATTTTATATTTGCCGATACACGCATCCAATGGCAGGAAAGATCATCTTATTTGGCCTCATTACGAGGTATACGATCTCAAAAGTTAGGCAAATTTTCGGAAATCATTTGGCTAGTTGGTACAAGTTCGCGTGAGTAAAGTAATGCTATCTTTACGATAGCATTAGTTCGTTAACATTTAATGTTAATTGGCTTAATTGGCTAACATTAAGGATCGCCTAGGTTACTTTTGAGGACAAATGTTATCCTTATATGTTGCCATTCAACATATATGTGGTGTAGGTGTCAATCTCCTGTCCTCTCTTCATTCCGCTGAAGCATTTAAATCGCTCCATCTTTGTGCTCTGGCCTGAATGCCAAATTCATACTTTCCATCCTTTCACTGCTCTGCTTCTTTTCTGAGCGAAATTCATACTTTCCATCCTTTCACTGCTCTGCTTCTTTTCTGAAGCAGATTTAGAGGTCTCTCCATAGTGAAGATGGCGTTGCCGTTTCTTGGTTCTGGTCTTTTTGTTCTGAAACCAGTAGAAGACAATAGCGTCCCAAACTTGTCAGAACCCTTGCAGCTGAGCTCTGATTCTCTCTATTTCATATCTGGTACGGTTTGTCACCCGAGTTAAATACCAATTGCAAGATCTGGATCTGTACTGGTTTCGGATTCCATCTGTGCTTTGATTCCAGCCGGCTCCTCTCCTCATTCTCTGATGAGGTACCTGCACAAATTACAGTTAAGGCAGGTTCTGCTAGAGACAAGGTATCCTAGGTACTCTGGCAAACTTATTTTTCTGATTCTCATTGCAGATTTAGACTCAAAACTTATTTTTCCGATTATCGCTGCAAATTTCTTGGCCTTATTTTTTATCTGATTATCGCTGCAAATTTATCCGCTTGCACTAGTCAAGATGTTATAAGTTATTATGAACTAATACTTTGTGCATGTGCAAATATGGCATCAACGAGTCATTCCCAGGTGCCTATTGACTCTATGCAAAAAGGAAGGTATCCGAGGTACTCTGGCAAACGCCATTAAATCTAGAAACAAGCAAGAAATAGGATTTAGACGTATGAAACTTACATGGTGAACGGCTCGTCTTTCCTTTTGCAGGGATCAGTGGTGCTCATTTTACTGCTGCACCTGCTGTTTCTCCTGTGGCCGCCCCCATGTTCCGCCTTGTCTCTGGCACTGCAATACGGCCGCCACGATTCTTAAGCCTCCCGGACAAGCTGTGTTCGCAACCCAACGAGTCTAATCAGTTTGAAAGTGGTCTAAAGTGGACGGTTTGATCACAAAATTGCTATTTTTTTTTATCCAGATTGATAGCGAAAAAGCTAAACTGCGCATTTTTTTATCAAGATTCATAGCAAAATAGACTAAACTCTTGATCAAAATTTATATCAAAGAGCTAGTTTGATTAAGAAAGGACTTCATTAAAATATATCGTATCATAATTATCTGGAAGAAAAAAACAGAGCTTCAGAGCTTAATTATCATGGCGGGATCGGGTACTCAGGGCAATGGGAGTGGGCGCGGGGACGGGGATGGGGAGCCTTTGTATTTATATAAATCCAAGCTTCCCGATATTGAAATCTCAAGCCATCTTCCTCTGCACGATTATTGCTTCGAGAAATTGGGGGAATTTGCAGAGAGGCCCTGCATTGTATAGGGATCTAATGGGAAAGTTTATTCCTATGGCGAAGTTGATTTGATTTCTCGCAGGGTCGGCTCTGGTTTGGCCAAGCTCGGCATCGGGCATGGAGATGTCGTTATGCTTTTGCTGCCCAATTGTCCAGAGTTCGCTTTCGTTTTCTTGGGTTCGTCTCGAATTGGCGCCAAGGAAAGTATTCACAAACAAGAAAAAGAATATCTGGTATTAATGCAAATCATGTGAATACCCGGCTCCAGATGCATAATAATTCGTTGAAAGTTATGAAAAACATACCTGCCATCTCAAAATCATGCAAAATATAATCTATTGCCAATTCCAATGGCGTTGATGGAATGCTGAAGCATTCCATAAACAGTTAACCGCATTAGAGGTTGCGAATTTATGAAAAAATTATTAATTCTGAAATCAAGCTCTGAGTACTTACAATTCCTGAGATTTCAATTCTTCCAATGGCGAAACGAAATTAGCCACTGTTGAAGCAGCTTCAATGGACAACGCACGATTAGCAGAATCCACTGCTAACTCATATGAAGGTGCTGCAACAGATTCAGGGATTCGAGCACCGCTGTCGTACACACACGTCGTTAAATTCATTAATCAAATGACTGCTTATAGAAATAGTGCATCACCAGAGCAGGAGATACAGGAAATTAATTACGCTGAATACCTGGGGTCATATATGTTGAATACCGCATTGCTATAATCAGAATAGCAGGTGCGGAGGCTGTGTTTGTTGGCAAGTCACCCACCCTGCACCACTCTCCACTGTAAGGCCAGCGAACTGCTGCTTCATGAGCCGCCCACCGATTCGATCTGAGGCCTCCAAAATGAGGAGGTCTTTGATTCCATTGTCTGCCAGAACCTTTGCAGACATGATTCCTACAATCCAAGTTACAGATGACAACGATAAGCATGTAAAATTTAAGAGATGATCCGATTCCACGCACAGACAAATTAAACACATACTGCATAGCGGAGGCATTTTTTCCGAACATGAGTACCAGCAGCAGCTACCCAACCGGCAGAGCAAGGCAGCGCTACGTGGCAGTTAGCATACTATTTGGCCTCACCTAAACATTGCAGTGTGTCGTTTGGGCAGAGAGGGAGAGCGACGGAGACATGTGTCTACTTTTGAACCTAACTGCCTCTTCTTACCTACTAACCCAATGCACATAATATTATATTTTACATGTACCAATTAAAAAATAATATTATATTAAAAGATAATATTATATTTTCACTATTATTTTTCCCTATCATATTCTAATTACATTTCCTATTTAATCAAACGAGGACTTTTGGATCAGGTAGGTCAAAGTAGGGTAAATAAGTAAACACACAAAACCTTTTCTTAAATAAACTGTAATAACCTTTTGTAGTTTAGATGCCCCGGATGAGTTTATTTCACCTTGGAAGCACTCAATTAAACAAATTTCGCTCCGGAAAAATAATCAATTTGCCAGATTTCACCACGAAAACACTGAATTCTCTAAATTCTACCAATGAACCCAACGTCTTTCGCAAACAAGCCAATCAGACTCCATAACAGGCCTTTCTGCTAGTCTTTTTAAATGAACCGATATCAATGGCAAATAGTTTAGGGTTAGCAACACGATCTTCGCTCCAGAAACCCTACCTACAATTCTGTCATTTCTTTACAATAATTTAATCTCCTTTCCGCAACATCAGAAATATTTAGCGAATTTCATAGTGGTTTTCTTGTTCCTTCGCCAAAATCTCCACTTTTCAGCGATATTTTTGCTACTTTGTTGTTTTTTCCCCGTATCTTCATTATTTGGAGATTTCACCGCTATATTTCTGTTTCTTTCCCAATATCTCCGCTATTCGCAGATATTTAACTACTCGATGTTTTCGTGTCAATATATCCAATATTCAGCATTCCTTCCAGCTCTGTGACAAAAGACTCCATTGTTTAAAGAAAAAACATACGCGGAGCCGCATCAATATTCTTCAACTCAATTTCATTTCGTGAACGATTTTTACATACCTGCAAAAGAGTAGGACTCTAGGGACGCCTCAATTTGCCTTTTCTGCCCCAGACCGTTCGATCAGGAACGCGCACTACAGAGATTTTAGACCTGTATCTTATGTGGAGATTTGTGACGGGCAATTTGAGGTTTCTTCGCTGTGCAGAAGACTCTGAAGTCGACAAATTACAAGTAATTTTTTATAGCTGTGCATCTTTAGGTCACCGAGCACGCGGCTGCACGCGGACGCCACGAGCACAACACCTGGGGCAGATTTAAACAGATTCGGCATGCTTGCTCTGCTAATGAGGTCGGCTGACTAAATCTGTCAATGGTTCTTCGACTAAATCTGTCAATGGTTCAGGGCTGGGGCAGGGACTAGCTGCCCCGCAGCCCTTCTTGTTTTAAAGATTAAGATGAGATATCGATTCCCTCCTGAACACTTCTAAGAAATATAAAGTTTACTACGGAAAATAAATCAGCCAGGCACACTTCGCTGTGCTGCATTTGATGGGATGGCTGGTTAGCATATTTCCTCACCACCTCTTAAAATCATTTAAACCATTTTCCACGTGTTAAAGTTACTAGCTACATGAATGTGTGCACATACTTAGCACTGGGAATCTACACACATTTTTGGAACACGTGTTGTTGACCTAAACATACATTAATGCGTACATATTCTTTTGAATTTAAATATTTCATAGTAGGAATGCTACATGTATGGTGAATTGGATGCCTCAAATATAGGCTTGAGATCATGAACTTATTAGTTTGAGCTCTTCTAGTTTCTTATTCCTTTTGTAATTTTCGCGCTTGGTTGGTCATTCCAGTGGTGAAGGGTTTAATTTACTCCTTTGTAATGAGTGTTAGGATATTCCGACACATAGGTAATAGTTAAGTATAACTTGGTCTAGTATAGAGTTAGGTAAAGTGTGTTTCTTTACTATGTACTTTTGTAACTTACAATCCGACGGTCACGATATGTAGTGATCCGACGGTTCATTTCTCTCCTCGGTATTACAGACACTTGATACCGTGGTTTAACACCCAATTGGCCCATGATTCTCTAATTAAAAGAGCATGGAGGGTCATTCGTAGGTTAACTGTTTATGAGAGAAGCTTATGTAAAATTTCATCTTTTATTAATTAAAATTGCTGAAGTGGCCGTGTTGGCTCAGGCCCGTGCACTGTTTCCCTCTTTGAGGGTTTTAACCATGTCAAAAATACTGGTGTATTGATCTGTGATCTGTTTGTGAGCGGTGTCCTTTGGTGTTCTGTCTGAGGAACTTACCCTGTAAATTCCTACATGGTATCAGAGCTATTTGAGAGCCGTGTCCTTTGGTGTTCTGTTTGAGGAACTTACCCTGTAAATTCCTACATGGTATCAAAGCTATTTGAGGGCCATGTCCTTTGGTGTTCTGTCTGAGGAACTTACCCTGTAAATTCCTGAAGTTGATACTACCTTATACCCTCAACTTGTAAGAAAACTTTTGTATCTAACCCATACACGTCCTGACCTTTCCTTTGTTGTTGGCCTTGTTGCTCGGTTTATGCAAAACCCACATGAAAGTCATTAGAAAGCAACTAAAAGAATACTTCGTTATGTTCGAGGTACAGTTCAGTTTGGAATTCATTACAGTGCCGAAGCATCTCCTCTATTGGTTGGTTTCACTGATTCCGATTGGGCTGGTGACCCTGATGATCGGAAGTCTACTGCTGGTTTTATGTTCACTCTTGGTTCAGGACCTATTACATGGGCTTGCAAGAAACAAGGTGCCATTTCTCTTTCTTCCGCAGAAGCAGAGTATCGTGGTGCCGTAGAAGCTAGTAAGGAAGCCTTGTGGCTTCGTCAGATCCTATCAGAGTTTGGCTTTCAGCAGCAACATCCGACTACACTTCGGTGTGATAATCAAAGTGCCATTCAACTATGCAAAGATCCAGTCCAACATCAGCGTAGCAAACACATTGAACTACACATGCACTTCATGAGAAAGCTCATTCATGACCATGTTCTTGAAGTGCAATATTGTTCAACAGATGATCAAGTTGCAGACATCTTTACAAAGGCTCTCACAGAGGCGAAGTTGACGAAACTTCGATTTATGGTTGGAGTTCAGGAAGTTGTCACTAAGGGGGGATAGGCTCTAGTGCCTCCTTCTTTCTCCTATTGTGTCATATTTGTAAATCTTTCAACCCTATCCCAAGTTGTTCTTAAGGGGGGATGTTAGGATATTCCGACACATAGTAAATAATTAAGTATAACTTTGTCTAGTATAGAGTTAGGTGAAGTGTGTTTCTTTACTATGTACTTTTGTAACTTACAATCCGACAGTCACGATATGTAGTGATCCGACGGTTCATTCTCTCTTCGGTATTACCGACACTTGATCTGTGGTTTAACACCCGATTGGTCCATGACCTCTATTTAAAAAACATGGAGGGTCATTTGTAGGTTAACTGTTCGTGAGAGAAGCTTATGTAAAATTTCATTCTTTTATTAATAAATTGCCTGAAGTGGCCGCGTTGGCTCAGGCCGTGGACTGTTTCGCTCCTTGACTGTTTTAACCATGTCAAAAATACTTGGTTATTAATCTGTGATCTGTTTGTGAGCAGTGTCCTTTGGTGTTCTGTCTGAAGTACTTACCCTGTAAATTCCTACAATCAAAGCACGCAAATGCTGGAGTGTGGCAGCGGGACGGAGGTCCGAGCCAAGGACATGGTTCTTCCCTACGACTGCCAGGTACGATTTCTTTTCTTTTTTGTTGGATTGTATTCGACTGTTGTTTCTTAAAGAAACGACTCCTGCTGCACACGACATTTCTATTATGTTCTGGTTATGACATTACAATGGAGGATTTATTTACGTTCTGTTTCAAGTGGTGATAAAACTTTGGTTAATGGTGTAGTGATTTGATTTGCCACCCATCCAGGTTTCTTAGCAGGGGACACGACAATAGATTTGAAGATTTAAATATTGTATTTATCAGGATTTTAGTTCAAATTTCTGGTTCGTTTTTTTCCTTGATGGTCACATTATTGTTTCTATCACGAGTGGCATTCCTCTGCCCGAAAGGGGTTATGTTTCCATTGGTCATGGACCCAAATTTGTTTCTATGTGCAAGTGTAAATAATACCTGCGACCATGGTTTGCCAGCGGTACCACTCCTTTCAGTAGGTGAAACTAATTAACTTCCAGGTTTCATTTACTTATTTTCAAAGCATTTTTATTTTCCCTCGCGTACACTGTCCTGGTACAGGTCAAAACTCATTGGGTTCCTGTAGCCACTGCCAGAGGGTTCCAACGTTTCACACGAAAAATCTTCTTCCTACAGAGTTCCGAGGACAGGTAAAATTCCTCTGGCATTCCTCGATGAGTTGTTACTTTTTATTCATAAGGCCTAATTGAACTTGGAACTAATTTTTCTTAATTGTCCCATCTTGCATTTACTCTTTCCTCACGACCTCATCAGCTAAAGTTTCTATGTCACTTGCTAATTTTCGTTTCCTTTTTACTTGCCATGAGATTCGCAACCTTCTAGGATAGTTTGAGGTTCAATGTTGAGCTAGTTTTACCCAGATAGGGTATGGCATATTGATGCATACAGACCTTACGTTAACTGTAAATATTGAACATAACCAATTACTTATGTGAACTCGATTCACCATTGTTATAATGTACTTTTGTCCTACAGTTATAAATCGATACTTATGAGTAATATGGTCGATGTGCCTTCTGAATATTGGAACTGTTTTTTGTTTCATTCTCGTCACCATAGCATACGTTTCTTATCGTTTATTATGGGTTTCTAAGAATGAAGTCACTGATGGTTGGGTATTATATTCTATTTTCTTTAAAAATATATATATTTTTCTATTTTATTTATATAGATCTGCTAAGTCTCGCGAGATGAATTACTGTAATTCTCGGTCGCTTGGTTTATTTATTTATTTTTTTCTAATAACAAAATCCCCGCCATTGATAATACCGTAGTATATCTATGCTCTAATTAATTGAGGTGATATTTAAGTAAAAGCCAAGGAAATTTCTTACCTAAGTGTTGCCTCTGTTGTATGATTTGAGGGAAAAGTTCAAACATGTTTTGTATACCATTTTACTATTTCTATTTCTACGTTTCTACTAATTCATAATTATCTAACAGTCATAGTGGTTAAACAAATAACAACTCGACACATTAATAGTTGGTTGCCTGCTTCTATATTAAGCGGATGTCCTTGCCGGTTGATTACCCTGTTCTCATAAAGACGTATGAATTTCCCTTAATGATTTTAGTGGTTTCATTCTCTGTCTCAGGTAATTGCCTTACTTACGTTGTCGGTTTTGAGATTTCCAGAAATGAAATTTTCTGCCATTATATTGGTTAACGCGTCTATAAAAAGGACAGAAATTCTATCCTTTTTCTCCACTGTATTCTGGTTACCTCTTTTAAAAGTAGCAGTGCTTTCGCGTCCTACATGGACTTCTTTTTCCCTTTTTTGCTCCATATGAACAGATATTATACTCTTAGTTTGCAGGTCTGACCCTGTGGTATGCACTTATGTTCATGGATTATTGTTGTTTCCCATTTTGTCCTAAAATCAATATACTGGCAGGTTAAGAATAACTCCTACAGGCCTTGCCTCGAATAAATTTCGTCCACCAGTAATATATTAAAGAAGAATATTAATCATATATATTACACACCTCTGTTAAATAATAATACTTAGCACATAAGTCACTCATATATCAATTTATCAATTTCAATTCATCAAAATCATCTCATATATCTATCCTTAAATAACTTCAAATTAAAATCTGGTTTTTTTTGGTTGTATAGATGTCCTTACAGCATAATGCATTCATCATAATGATAAAAAAATCAGCCTCTTTTATTTACCAAGCCTTGTCTCTAAAAGAAATCTACACCAATGTTCTTTTAAGTACAAACATAAACATTCGAATAATCACAGAACCTATTGCATCGAAGCATTTACAGAATCATTCCAAATATTTACTGAATTAATCACATTAAGTATAAACATAAACATTCCAATAATCACAGAACCTATTGTATCGAAGCATTTACAAAAACATTCCAAATACAAGAAACTTATGCACAAATTTATTAATCGAAATACTTGCAGAATCATTTCAAAACACTTTCAGATTTATTTGAACTATTTACGGAAACACTTTCAGAATCATTTGAGCTATTTACTGAAATTTACGCGCAGATCTCCTCGCCACGATATCTAATCACGCTAGCTGCAGCAAATCGTACTTAATCAGCACACGAGCCCACCCAACCATGAACTGTACCTCTACCTCCCCCGAGCTAAGAGCACTTGCTAAGAAATCAACAATCCCTGTTGGTTCGTTTCTTGGGTATTTAATATTTTTCTGTCTTCAATTGCCAAGAAATCAACAACCGGTTCATTTCTTAGGAATTTAATATTTTTATTTCTTCCCTGTTTGATGTTCCACAACCAATGCCTAGGATTTGTTTTTTAAAGTACCGTTTTCATCCCTTGGTGGTGCTTTATGCTTATCCATGTGCTTGCATCTTCCCCAGGTAAGTGATTTAATGAATTTTCTCTCATATCTATTACATAGTATCTACAGCTAGGTGATTTAATGAATTTTCTCTCCTATCTATTATATCTATTATATAGTATTAATAGAATTTTATTTAGTAAAATTCCCTAGTTTTCTATCTCTTACATAATATATAATAGAATTTTTATCACAATAGAAATATCTTAGGCAAGAGTCTCATTTTAAGTGTCTCATTCCCAAGTACTTAAATCCATTTATTTATTAATAAAAGTGTTTATTTACATAATTGTTTCTAGTATCTAGTATTTTATCTCCTATCTATGACATAGTATCTAGTAGAATTTTTATCACACTAGAAATATCTCAGGCAAGAGTCTCATCTTTAAGTATGTCATTCTCAAGTACTTAAATCCATTTATTTATTAATAAAAATGTTTATTTACATAATTTTTTCAACGTGCTTTATGGATTTTCCGCCATAATTTCAGTCTAAATACAAACAATATTGCAACAATAAAGATATTACATTTAAATTCATTGAATAAGTAACTGTAATTATCTCTCTAAGTTAAAATATTATTATTATTCTAGATTTGCATTTCCACTAAGATCAGCATTAGCTTATACCCACCCTAATGACACACATACATTATTGCATTCTATATTATGGACAGTGTATGCTAGATTTTGAAATGGTGCACATCTCTAAAAAAAATTCAAAAGGAAAGAAATCTAAAGAGTATAAATATAGAATATGTTAAAAATACTTTATGATGGGTTAAATTAAGTACTGACGCATATTTTACAAGAGTATGGGAAGATTAATTTAACTATGTTGATATTCTTAAGATATTAAGGGTTGGGGTTTACAATACATCTATTTCTATTATAGAAGAGATGAAAAAAAGTTTTCCACAAAATTATTTTTTATAATTAGATAGTTATATCTAATAAAGAAATTACATTTTGAAATAACTCATATCCGAAAAAAGATTCAAAAGGAAAGAAATCTAAATAGTATATATACAATATGGTAAAAATACTTAATGATGGGTTAAATTAAGTAATTATGTATATTTTACAAGGAAATAAAAAATTTAAATAGTATATATACAATATGGTAAAAATACTTAATAATGGGTTAAATTAAGTAGTTATGCATATTTTACAAGAGTATAGAAAGATTAATTTAACAATGTTGTTATTCTTAAGATATTAAGAGCAGGGGTTTACAATACATCTACTTCTATAACCTATTATAGAAGAGATGGAAAAGAAAGTTCTCTACAAAACTATTTTTTATAATTATATAGTTATGCCTAATAAAAAACTATTATTAATATTTTGATTTTGTCTTATTTGTAAATTTTATTATAAAATCTCTTAAAAAAATCATAATCAATGATAAAGATAAGTGGTCAAAAACATTGTAAAAAGCTCATGCATATCTATTAACAAAATAGTATATCCTTTGAGAATGATAAACCAAGGAATAAATATTATGAATTCTTATAAACAACAAAATTAATTTTATTATAAAATCTCTTAAAAAAATCATAATCAATCACTAACATAAATTATCAAAACATGGTCAAAAGCTCATCAATATTTGATAACAAAATGGTATATCCTTTACGAATGATAAGCGAAGGAATCAATGTTATGAATTCTCATAAACAAGAAAGTTTGTTAAATTTATGAGAGTGATATTGCAACAAAGTACTCATAAAAGCAAGATATAGGCATATTTTGATGGAGCATGTCCAGGGAAGCTTCAAATTGTTTGAACTAGTGCGATTTTACGAATCAAACTAACTATTTATATAATTTTTTAAGCCAAACATTGATTAAGGATTAAAGGATTTAGCGAATCCATGGGATCTAAGCGTAAAAATTACCTACTTGGAGGTAAGAATATGGTTCTCTCTAAATATTTAGTCGCTCATTGTTTTTATTGAATGATGGCTCATTGTTTTTAGTGAATGATAATGTATATAGATAGAGATAATTAATCAGAATTCATTTGCCTCTATAATGTAGAAATATATATTAAAAAATTAAATAAACTATAATATAACATACTCATTAACATTTATAATCAAATAAAATTGTGTTATAAAGTTTAAAAATTTCATTCCAATATCAATATCACTCTTAAATAATTAAAATAATATTTTTCTAATATGCTACTTTACTTATTAATAAAAACAAATTAGAGTGATACAATAAAATATAAAATTCAATCAACATCTATATCAGATATGAGAGACTATATTTTCTAAATATGCATTTAAAAATATAATCCCTATGACGAGGGATTCTCTGGTTTCATAAATATCGTTCGTCTGTGTCATTTCAATACGACACTGTATTATTGATACTCTAATCAATTAATGTCTGTCATCTGAGAAAAAAACCTCTTCATATTATTGATATTCAAATCATTTTTAATATCTAAATCATTTTTAATATCTATGTCATTTGTTAAAACACTCCTTACACTATCATCCATGTTCGAATGCTTTTATTTTAAGGATTAAAGAAAATTCGATTCCCTCCTGAACATAAATGTGTACTTGCTAAGAAATATGCAGTTTACTGCGGAAAAATACATCAGCAAGACACACTTTTCCGCTCTGCTACATTTAATGGGATGAATGGTTATTTATATTACGTTTCATCCAAATCGTAACATATTAACATAACGATCAGAAACTAATAAACGAGAAACATAAAAATATATAGTGAGAAGGTTTCCGGGTCTTACATGGGAATTGAATTGCTCGGACTTATCAAACCGGCCGCGTCCAAATGAAATGTCATGTCAGTAAATATGATATTCTGATAAGGACTTTCTACCGTTAATGGAAGCCTCAAAACTCTTCATTAAGGCAGACTCTTGATTAACTCTGCCTTGCCATCTACCTTCTTCCGCTGCTCCTTTTCTTGACGAGGGGGTGGACATGTCGGAACATGGATGTTGCAGGCAGGTCCGAGAGATCGTCTTGTTGCCGCTGCTGCTACAAACTTATGTGGAGGTGGCGGTTTCGGGACGTTATGGCTGGGTTGAACATTTGGAAGTGATTGCCACAATGTTAACCTTCCTGCTGCCACCAACGCTTCATTGGAAGAGAGAACGTTAATGCTTTTATCCTTCATCAGCTCCCTCTGCCTGCCAGCGGCGGAGACTTCCTTAAACGACAACGTCGCCATAAGTAAGGCGAGAGTCACAATTAGAAGAACAAACGCATTGGTTTTAAGTTTCATGGGCAATCGCAGTGTCATTTTAACTTTTGTGACTTAAAAGACAATATCTGTAGAATGGTAAACCCTAAAAGCTAAATGATGGGTTGGTTAACGATGATGGATGGTTCCTAAATATTGGAGGTAATGTAACTTATGGCCGCAGCGCTATGTATGTCTGGTTTGCACTTGTGGGTGAACTATTTTATGCATACGTTCAATATTCACAGGGGGTCCTCTTCTATAAATACGTGCCAGAGAGGGGAGGAGCGAAGAAGGATCCGAGCGCAGAAGTCTCCGGGAAGGATGGTGAATTCAAATGAATTGTAGTCTCAGACCCTCTAGAAAGTCACTTTACGTAGAGGTCACCGCAGAAAATATATAATATGGATTGCTTAAAATTCGCCGTCTCTTATGGATTACCTGATTGGTATGCCTAACTATTCAACATTGCTCACGGGAAACCAGAGAGACTATTTCAATATTCCTGTTATTGAATTGACTACCTTATTGAATTGACCGGAGCTGGTATATCTGACTCAACATCGATTCTTTCTTATAGCGG
>APFE030097796.1:0-22318 GCA_000404065.3 Pinus taeda
AAATTTTCATTATTTTATTAATAAATTGCCTGTAGTAGCCATGTTGGCGCAGGCCGTGGACTGTTTCCCTCTCTGAGGGTTTTAACCACGTCAAAATATTGGTGTATTGATCTGTGATCTGTTTCTGAGTGGTGTCCTTCTGGTGTTCTGTCTGAGGAACTTACCCTGTAAATTACTACAAACTCTTTGTCTTCTAGGGAAACAATTAATTGGCCAATATCATAATTCCTCAAATAAATATAATCATCCAGATTAGATTCCTAAGACTTATTGATGGGAAATAAATATTTCACAACAATTTGCATGTAATGTCCCTTAATAATAAATAATAATAATAATCGTAAAATTAATAAATATATAATATAATATTAAAATACAAGAAAATAAATAAAAAATAGTAATAGCAAATAAATAATAAATAATAATAAAATAATAAATAACAATACTAAAGCTCTAAATAAATATAAATAGAAATAAAACAAAAAAACAGTGAAAATCAGTAAAGCTATCAAAAAGTAAAAACCAAAGAAATAAAACAAGAAAGCAATAAAGTTGCATGTTAACACATGGAGTGTGTGCATGTGGTTCCCCTTCTAATGTTTGCTCTATTTAATAGATGGTGAGGAAGATGAGAGGCATCCATCATTCTAAGATTCTATCATTCATTCTCTTGGGAGAATGGTGTTCTAAGACAGAGGAGTCATTGGTAATAGTACATTGATTGAGGGCTCGGGGGTGGCGAGTTGTAGCAAGTCCTTGCACAATTGAGCCTATGGTTGTGTGGAGAGTCATCCCCAAAACCTTGTTGCAGTTAGAAGACTTCAACTAGCATTCAACCCGGAAAACACAGGTAAGTATCCCTACTTATAGTTTTGAACTTTGATGTTAATTAGTTGACAACTTACATGTTGATTATAAATTGCTAGATTAATCTAATTAATTACATGTTTTATTCGGGGATGTTACATTGCAGCCTCAACCCATTCATCCATTTGTACTCAAAAATTAATTTTCTATATTTTATTTACTTACAAAATTAAAGCATCATAATTACAAATTTACAACCAATTATTATGGGTAGTAAATTACTAATAATTAACATTTTCAAATGTCTTTTAGAGCAATACTTTAAACTAGAAAAACACAAATGCACATCTAATTACATAACATCGAGCTAGGGGATATCACATCCTCCCCCACTTAAATTTGACATTGCCCCAGTGTCTAATCAATGTCTTTCTGGAACACATTCTATTTTATTAAAACAAATATGGATATGCTTGTTTGAAAGCATCCTCTAACTTTCATGATGCCTCTTTTGGATTGAAATGTTTCCATTGAATTTCTAGTTGTGCTATATCTCTATTTTGGATCATGACTTCCCTTCCGTATATAATGCACAATGTTTTTGCTAAAAGCTCTCCCTCACGTTCCACATGTACAAAATTCCAATAAATAATGTGAGTTGGATCATGCACATAATTCTTTAGTAAATACACATGAAAAACATTGTGAACTTTTATGTTTGTTGGAAGGGAAAGATGATAAGCAATAGGTACGACTTTGGCTAGGACTTCAAAAGGTCAACAATATCTATGTGATAACTTAGCACAACTTCCAAGTCTAAGTGTGCTCTTCTTGGGTTTCATTTTCAAATATACATTGTCTCCTACATTGAAATTTTTTGTTAGTATTTTGAAATTTGCATATCTCTTTTGATGGTCTTGTGTTGTTTTCAAGTTTTGTTTGAACTATTTAACTACTTCTTCCATCTCCTTAAACATATCTGGCAATAACACTAATCGATCTCAGGATGGTCCCAACTCAAAGGTACTTTGCATTTTCTGCCATAACGTACCTCAAAGGGACTCATATTTAATGAATATTGGTACATGTTGTTATAAGAAAACTCAACCAACTGATGTTAATCTTCCCATTTTGTTGG
Source organism: Pinus taeda (assembly GCA_000404065.3). NCBI lineage: Eukaryota > Viridiplantae > Streptophyta > Pinopsida > Pinales > Pinaceae > Pinus > Pinus taeda. Next base: position 1,946 of record APFE030097796.1, read on the forward strand.
TTTGTCCATAACATGCATTCTCAACATGTCCTATAAAACCTAGTTAGTCCTTTCTATTTTCCCAATAGTTTAAGGATGATAAGTTGTACTAAAATTTAGCTTTGTCCTAATTCCTTCAAACAATCCCTTCCAAAATTTTGAAGTAAATTCGATTTGAAATCACTGTTTTTGGCATACCATGAAGCCTAAATATCTCCTTCGTAAATATATATGCTATGTTGATAATTTTGAAAATAGACTTAATAGGAATAAGGTATGCAACTTTATTAAGCTTATCTACCACTACCATTATCGAATCATGTTATATCCTGGCTTTCGGAAAACTAGTAATGAAATCCATGGATATGGTTTCCCATTTCCATTCTGAAATTGGTAATGGTTGCAGTAAACCTATTGGATGTTGGTGAGATGCCTTTACTTGTTAGAATTCTAAACATTTAGCCATGTATTATGTTGTCTCAACTTCATGTTTTGCTAATAGTAATATTTCCTTTTAACATTGTTATTAGCCTTTGATAACTAGGTTGACCAGTTGTGGGGTTTTATGTAATTCATATAACACAAAAATTTCAATTTTGGTTCATTTGGTATGTAAATTATACCTTTAAACAACAATAGATCTACATTATTTAGTGAAAATTCAGTCTCATTTCACCTAATTCTTCACTTTTCTACAATTTTCTTTTGATCTATAAATACTCCTCATATACTCCATGGATGTTTTTATCATTTTAATCAGTTCTATTTTCCAATTAGTTTATGAAAGTATGAAAATCTGATGTACTTTTATGCTTGAGGCATCAACAATTTTGTTTTCCTCGTGTTTATTGCGCATAATTTCAAAATCATACTCACTAATAAAGGATAAAAAACTAGCTTGTCTTGCATTTATATTAGGCTAATCATAAATGTACTTAAGGCTTACTTTGTTTGTGCTTGGCTGAAATTTTCTCCCAATCAAGTAGTGTCTCCACATTTTTAAAGCATGTATTATGAATGCCAATTCTAAATCACGTGTAGCATAATTATTCTCATGGTCCTTGAGCTTTCTAGACTCATAATTGATTACATGTCCATCTTGCATCAAAACACCTCCCAAACCTTCCTTGCAAGAATCTGTGCACACAACAAATTGTTTATTTGGATCAACTAGTTTCAGGATAGGAGTTGTTATTAATAATCACTTCAACTTCTCAAAGTTGTCCTGACATCTTTTATTCCACTCAAATTTTATTCCCTTCTTCTGTAGGGAAGTAATAGGATAGACCATCTTAGAAAACCCTCTATAAACCTTCTATAATAGCATGTAATCCCCATAAATGATCTCACATCAACTACATATTTAGGTACTGACAACTCCACAATAGCTTTATTTTTTTCTGGATCTTCAACAATTCCTTCTTTTGACACCACATGATCCAAATATTGAATTTGTTCTTGATAGAATGAGTATTTTGTAAACTTGGCGTACAACTCATTCTCTCTAAGTGTTTGAAGAACAATCTCCAAGCATTGATCATGTTATTTAATCTTAGAGTAAACTAGAATATCATCTATAAATGCTATAACAAATTTGTCAAAATAAGGACTCAACACATTATTCATCAAGCACATGAAAGTTGATAATGCATTAGCGAGTCGAAATTGTACTACTACAAACTCATAGCATCCATATCTTGTTATAAATGTTGTCTTGTGTATGTCTTCATCCTTGATCCTTATTTGATGATATCCTGACATTAAATCAATTTTTGAAAGGATTGATGATCCTTGAACTTTATCAAACAAATCATCAATCCTAGGTAGGTAATCTTTGTTTATTATTATCATTTTATTTAGTTGTCTATAATCAATACAAAGCCTCATTTTCCCATCCTTCCTTTTGACAAATAACATTGGTTCTCCCCATGGGGACACACTAGGCCTCATGTACCTTTTATCCAACATCTCTTGTAACTGAATCTTCGATTCCATTAACTCAGGAACACTCATATTGTAAGGATATTTAGGCACCGAAACAACTCCAGGAATAAGATCAATAGTAGAATCTATATCTCTTCTTGGGGGAAGTCCTGGTATGTGCTCAAGAAAAAAATCTTTGAATTGTTGTAAGATAGGGTAGTCCTCTAAGGATGGTTTTTGCTTGTTCTCAGCTATGATTTTGACAAAAACTTGGCAACCTTTACAAGCACATTTCTTCAGCTGCAAGGTAGAAATATACCTCACTCAAATAGCTCTTGGTATTCCTTTAACCATATCGTTCTCTCCCTCATATTTAATACAAGTAAAATATTTCTCTAGAAAATTCAGAATTACTTAATGGGACTGTAACCAGTTCATCCCAATTAGTACGTCATAAGATCCTAGAGGTAAGATATTTAAGTTCAGATGTGTGTTCATTCCATTCAAATTTACTAGACAGTTTTTGTTGATCTCTGTTACTTTTGTTTTTGTCCCTATGGCTAGTTATACTAACCAAGATTTACTTTGTTTTTCCTTCCTAGGTTCACACCTTTCAATTGTAGTAGGGGGGATATAATTGTTGGGATGGGGTCCCTGGGGTCATTTTGGTCAAGTTTTGGGTTAATCTGGAATATCTTTTTGTAACAAATGTAAAGTCTTTGTGAAATATGGAAGCAGAGCACGAAGCTAGTATGATTCAAAGGGACTTTAGTCCCTTAGGTGGGTAGGTGATAGAGTGATCCTGAGACCCGCCCATGGTTTGTGAACCATAGTATTGTAAATAAAATGCTATATATAGATGAGTCATAGCGAGTCTTAGAAGGTAACTTTTTGTGAAGAATTGTTTAAGGGAAAGGTGCTAAGACATGAAAGGTTTGTTTCCTGTACTTAGGCGAAAGGGGAAGGCTCCTGTAACTGAGTGTGCAAAGACTTTGGTAAGTCCACAGGCTAAGTGAGTGGGCCCATGCAACTGAGTGCGCAGGGAAGAGAAGTCTGTATTAAACAATTATACTTAATAAAGATTGTTTTGAGCTGATTTGGATGCATCTGTATCTTATTATTTACTTTTGTAAAGTTTATGTATCTTCACTTCGTGTTATGATTTACATGAATTAATGTTTGTTTACTACCTGAAAGTATTAGATCTGTAATATTTATGCATGATAAGTATAATTAGGAACCTTCATGAAGATCTGGAATCTATTTAGATATATTTGCAGTAGTTATCTGTTTGAAAGGGTTAAAGGTGCACGAAGGTAGATCTAAGCCATAAGGACTGGAGGAACGCAACACACGGGCCTTTGAATGCAGAGACCTAGTTCTAGCATCCCCCAATACTGCTTTGGGTGAGACTGTAGCCTGCACTATGCGGGTTGTTGCCGAAAGGGCTAGTAGTTAGGCTTTTGTTCGTTGGCGCAGATAACGCTGACCATGGGTTAGGCCCCATCAAGCCAACAAATGTTTGTTGTCATGACCAAGATCTATCTAAGGAATGTGTGATGTCGAATAAGTGGTTTTCTACTAAGAAGGAAATCGAGAAGTGGATTGATCAAAAGTTGCACTCGGTTGCAGATCAGGAGAACATAAACCCATGATTATCCAAGGAATAGTGGTTGAATAAATACATATACACAGACAAGACAAAAGCCTTTTTTTGTTTATTTCCTTGTGAATTGCACGAGTGGTTATCTAGATTAGTAAACAGTCAATGCTTGTGGAGGCTTGATGACCCTATTGTGTGGACTCCAAAGCAGGAGAAGAGCTTGGAAGATTCAGAAAATAACATTGCGCGGGTTTTTGATCACTGGATTGATCGTATCTTAGGAGGATACGTCATTGAGCTCGCGATCAACACAACTATCAGCTATAGTGAAGCAGAGCACAAGTTCTTCAAGGGACCACGAGGTAAGTATTTAAAATCCATAAAAACTTGGATTAAGATTTTGTTGTGTGAAAAATTGGTTATTCCATTACCTTGATGTTTGGTACTACGCGAAGCAGAAAACCCTTCAGAAGAAACAAAGAATCAAGCTATGAATACAGTCCGATGTTAGGATCCTCTTCCAGCGACAACGAAAGAACTATTCTGAGTACACCGTGAAGTGCGCTACAGTTAGTAAGCTAGGTTATCCTAGGAATACCCCATCCATCCACTCCACCACCACCCCCACCTCTGCCACATACACCTACACCTCTACTTCCACCTCCACCTCCGCATCAACCATTCAACATGGCGAACACAATGAAGATGTCGATCTTTAAAGCGATAGGAAGCGAAGACCCTAAACATTTTTGGTTTGTCAGGGATGTTGTATGGATAGCGCAACATATTACAGATGATAATATGAAGAAATCGCAATTGGTACAACGTTGTAGGATAGAGCATTGACTTGGTACATTAAGTTTTGTGCTAATAGACCTGGAGCAATGATCACAGAGACTCGGCGAGCTCTGAACAATGAATTTAAAAAGCCTAAGTCTCAGGCATAGTCTGTAACCAAGTTTAAGGAAATACAACAGAGGGTAAATGAGTCCTCATGGGATTTTGATCGGAGGATAAAATTCCTGATCCGGCAGGCTAATATGAAGATCATGGATGATCAACACAGAGACTGGTACATTGCTTCTTTGTTGCCTCATCTGAGATTACCATTATCACAACAGAAGATAGGAACGCAAGCAAAGGTTGTGGATATCACGATGAGGTTGGAAGCCTCTCCAGTGCAAGATATGAACATTGGATTACAACATATTCAGTCGTAGCTGGCAAATCTACACATGGAGTTGTAGAGCTTGAAGATCGGAAAGGATTCTCATACTAAGGTGCGCGCTGAAGTTTGTTGCATAAAATGTAAAGATAAGGGACATGATAAGGATCATTGCCCTATTTATCAATTATTTGATCAGAGGAGGTCTTATGCCTTTGAAGCCTGAAAACATTGCGAGACCAACTGTGGGGGTACCATTATGGTGCGTTATTTACAAGATAGTCAGGAAGCATGCAACTAACAATTTTCACCTCTTACAAAAGTTTGTACAAACTCCGCAACAATTGTTCTTTACTTTCTGTAAATCGGTTGGGTATGATGAGCGAAATTTCTGAAGCTATGAATTGATGATGGAGCAGACCCCTACATATCGAAAGCAAGTAGAAAACCAGCCTCAGGATCAGGGCACAGGGAGAATTCTAGGGCCATGGAAGAGGAAGAGGAAGAGGGGTTGGAAGAGGTCGTGGACAAATCATTTGTTATATTGTGGCGAAGCAGGACATTTTACACGCGACTTTCAGAACCCAACACATCCATCTTGTCAATATTGCAGACAATTTGATCATGTGATAGAAGACTTCCTGGTGCTGATAGCCAAAATGTAGGGGAAACAGACACAACAACCTACACAAAACATACAGATGATGAGGGCAGAGCCTCGCGAAGAGGACCATAGCATCAATATCATAACACAAAGTGGTATGGCCACATCAGTAGATAAAGGAAAGAAGCTAGAAACTGAAGGATGAATACGTAAGGCTGCTGAGAAGGAGGTCAACTTTGATCTCAACAGGGAGAGAGAAAATTTTATGGAGGCCAAGAAGAATTTTGTTGAAGCTTCTACATCAGGGAGTCAAGAGAAATCGATTGAAAATAGTGAAGTACAGGATGTGGATCCCTTGCTATTGGCTACTTTTTTGAAAATTTGTATGAAGGTGTTATGGGATAAGAAGGTGGTAGAAAGACTCCAGGAGCTAATTGATAATTGTACGGGAAAAAGTAAGCCTCCTTCAGAAAAACGCGTTGTAAGGAAATTGATAAACATAAGAAGCAGACAGTGTTGATTTGGGGTAGCATCGAATGTGATCTAGCTACGAAATTTGGTGGAGAGATTAGGGCACATGAGATCTCCAATACCCAGAAAGGGTTTGGGTAGATTATAAACAGTTTGGGAGATATTAAAATAATTAATATTTTTAAAGGAGTCCCTAAGTATAAACTTAGGGAAATTAAAATATTAATATAAAACTGTGTTAGAATGGTCCAAAAGACATGGATCAAGCCAGATCTAATCTTAGCCATCAATTAGGGACTTAATCTCGGCCATTGATTTTTCAATGAGAAAAGTATAAGAAGAGGCTTGAGTGTCAGCTGGAGAACACACCAAAGTGATGAGTCATTCTATTCTTTAGAGTGGGGTTTGCTAAGAGAGATAGAATTAGTGATCAGTTGTAGCGAGGGGCAGTGAGTACGAGGCAAAGAGGTAGGGACAGTGCCAAGAGACCAGCACAAAAGTAGAGAGAGGCAGACGCAGAGCCAGAGGGAGACACATAGAGGCAGCAGAGGTTGCGCAGAGCCAAAAGAGCCTATGTCATCCACGCAGAGGCTGCAAGAGTTACGCAGAGAGCCAGATAGGCTACCAAAGCCTCAGTAGGCTGACGCAAAGGGTTTCACGCTGACACTAAGCTTTAGATTGGGCTGGAGAGGGATTTCGTGGAGCTTTCTGAATACCTATTTCCAAAGAGAGGTATTACCGCTGATTTTTTATATCTGTCAGGTTAGCCAGTTTGGCACCCATTATACTCAGAAACGAAATGCTTAATAATAAAAACCTTTGATAGTTGCACGATTTTTCTCGCATTGGGTTTTTTCGGGGACATTAGTCCAAAAATAATGGTGTCATTTGTGTGCTTATTTATGTTTCCTTCATTTGATGATTTGTAATGTGTTGAGCATGCACTTGTTTTTATTTTTAGTATTTACATGGTAAATAACTTGTTAATTAATAGAAAAAGTAGGTAGGAATAAATCAGTAAAGTGGATGGAGAGTTTCTAACTATTAGACTTAGAAACTTCGACATGGTATCAGAGCGTGGTTGTAGATCATAGGAGAACTGAGGACATCAGTAGAGTAGAGCAGCAATAGCAGAAAATAATTGTCTCGAGTGACAAAAGTTGTTCCTAGCAGCAAAGACACGAGGAAGGGGTGACGCAGTGCTTGTGTCATCAAGTTCAAGCCAAGAAGAGGCTGTGAAGATGCTGAAGGAGGCAAAGTTAGGCTCATGCAGAGGCCAAGAGGGCTGACGTGGTTGGTTGAGGGAGCTAGTTTGTCAGTGTCGGGACTGCGCAGATCCTAGGAGCTCTCACCTTCTGGTTGTTGGGGTTTAGGACACTGTGGGTAAGTTGCTGAGTGGATTTGGTGGGGTACTGTAGTCAGAACAATACCTAATAGGGCAAGACCAAGGAGGAGAGAGTTGCTATCGAGGGTTTCTAGCCATGAAATCCAGATTAGTAGTGTAGTTGCACAAACGATCAGAGTAAGGGGCATCTCGACATCAACAGAAGGTTTCCAGGAGGGAAATCAAGGCTCAGAGGGAATCACATCGAGAACTTCCATGAGGGAAGTAGAAGATCAGCATGGCACTACATGGAGTAAGAGACCAGGACAGACTGGATGGAGCCTCAAACTTCGAAGTCTGGAAGGCCAGAATCTTTTTTGTACTTAACATAAATCATGTACTTTTCCTTGAGTACGATAGCTATCCCAGTTGACCCAGCTAATAACGACAAGTATGAAGAGGCAATGGCGAGGGCCAAGAGCATCATCGTTAACGGGGTCAAGGACCATGGAGTACCACACATTGTCGAGAAGGAAACGACAAATGAGATGTGGGCGGCCCTAAAGAAATTGTACTAGCATACTTCTGTGCAGAGAAGGATGTTAATAGAAAATCAGGTGTGGTCATACCAGATGAAGAAGGAGAACTGATCTACACCTTCCTCGATCGGTCGGATTAGGAATTGATGGTGAGAACAACAGTGAATGCAGTCTCATAAGTGATCCGGATTTAAACCAGAATGTAACAAATTACAGAGATAACCATAAACACATAGATGCAATGGAAATAATACTTCATTTCATTAATGTAAAATACTGAAATATGCTTACAGACAAAAATGGAAATAAACCAGCTAGGGCAATGGTAGCTTATCTCTGAGAAGGGACGTGGCGGCTACATGCCTCTAAATTATGTTACATGAGGCTCGAAGGCCTATTTATTGTTAATAAACAATGGAAAACCCTTAACATCCCAAAACCTAACCCTAGAAGATGAAATGCCATAATGTGGGCCCCATTGTGGGACCCGAAAAACTACTAAAAATAGTAAATTGTGCTACAATTACGGAAAATGAAAAACTAAAAGAGACAGTTGTGGGGGTCCAAGTGGGATAGGTGGGTAGCCACCAATATCCACCTAGATCATTCCTCCCCCCTTAGGAAGAAATGGTCCCCATTGCGTTGAGTTCCTCCATCTGCTGAACTTGGTCCCTGGTGAGTTGTTCTACAATCTCGGACGTGTCCAATAATGGTGGGAAGCATGGTCGAGGGCGGTACACATTGAACACTTGGTGCAGGTGAAGGAATGGAGGAATGTTATGCTCCAAAGAATTATTTCCCATAGCCTTGGTAATGGTGTAAGGACCATGTTGGCGTGGTCGGAGCTTCTGATGGGCTCTTGTAAGGCGTTCTTTCTGCAGATGCAACCAGACTTTGTTGCCCACCTGAAGCTTGTGTGGTACCCCTGTGGGTGAGGAGAAGTTGTTCTTGTGTTCTGTCATGACTGTATCCCTTTGCTGTTGCTGCTACGTGGAGGAAACCTTCACGGGGGTCATGGATGTGGTGATGATATTCCCCTTACTTTGGGAGCAAACCATACAAAAAATGAATTTCCTAGTCTGGGAGATGAGCTTGCTGACTTTCTTGGCAGTGATCAAAGAGGTGGTGGTAGGTGGGGCTACCTCCGATATCCTGTATAATGAATTACACAAAGAAATAATGATAGCATGAGGCCTTCACTCATACACAGCATGTCAACTCCACAAGTATGGCTAGCCTAATAGTACATCAAAAACATCTAGAGGTGTAACATCACACAATACCTCGTCTATGAAGGGTTTGATACTGTAAGGAAGGTGACACTGCTGGTGAAATTGGAGATCTTGTCCTTGGTGAAGCCACCCAATACTGTATGGTTGCGGGTGTGGTGTAGTTAGTAGGCCCAACCGCTGCACGACCTCTGCTGAAATAAGGTTCTTTTGGCTCCCACTGTCAACAATGAATTGCAGCAACGAACCATTCACCACATCTGTGAGTGGAAAAGACACTCCCCCTCCTCTGGATCTTCGGGCTCATTCTTCTAGACCTTGACGGTGGTAATAGTGGTGCTGGGCTTCGCATCAATGATCTTCTTCCCTTTGCCATTCCCCTTGTCGGGTCATGACTCAGTGTCGGAACATGCATCTGATTTTGAAGCCTTCAATTTGGCCACCAACGACTACTTGGTCCAACACTCACTTGTGTTGTGAGTGGGGCTCTTATGGAACTCGCACCACTTTCCGGTGTCCTTCTTTGACTTCGTGGTGTTGTTCTTTTCTTATGGCTTCGATTGGTTGTCTTGGGTCACCCCACCTTGGCTTTGTCCTTTAGTCTTTGGATTCACAAATCCAAAGTCTTGCTTCTTCTATTTGAACTTCTGCTCAATTTTGATAGCGTATTGGTACGTTGTGCCGAGCGAGGAGATGTTCAGGAACTCCATCTCTTCCTAGATGTATCTATGTAGGAAACCACGGTATTTGAGTACCAAATGTAGCTTAGAATCCTTGATGCCCAACTGTGTGCGAAGCGTATGAAAAATGTTGGTGAACTCCAGCACATCTTGGTCCCTTCCCTACCGCAGTGTGGTCCACTTTATGTATTTGTCCTCATAGCTTTTGACAGGGTAGTACTGCTCCTTGACGGCATCTTGGAATAAATTCCAAGTGGGTGCGGCTGAAAATAGTGAGCCAATACTTTCATCCTTCTGCTCGCAGTAGGTTTCCCACTAGTCCTTGACGTGGGGGGCTGCTTTGAGAAGAGTGAAAATAATCTTTTCCTGACTGGAAAAATCATGAACAAAAAGATAACCCTCTAGCAAATTCAACCATTTATCTACGACATATGTGTCTATTTGACCCTCGAATATGGGGATTTCAAAATTAACTTGTACCTTAAATGGTGTGGTGTTTCTAGTGTAGCTGTTGGAAGCCGATGCGTCGCCTTTGTGTAACCGCTGAAGGATTTGGGAAAAGTTGTCCATCATCGCGTTCCTTTGTTGCTCGAGGGCTTCTTCGAGCAAGATTTTGATAGGATCTCATACCCCCTTGTCTTTCTTTTAATCCGACATGGGGGGCCGCCGAGATTTGCGAGGCTGGTTTTGCAAAGGTTCGGCCAGTTCAAGCCCTAACTCCTTATATCTCGACCTCATTGGGGACATGCAAAGAAAAACAGAGAAAAAGCATACCGCTTTGATACCACTGATCTGGATTTAAACAGGAACGCAAAAAATTACAGAGAGAACCATAAACACATAGATGCAGTGGAAATAATACTTCATTTCATTAATGTAAAATACTGAAATATGCTTACAGATAGAAATGGAAATAACCCAGCTAGGGCGATGGTAGCTTATCTCTGAGAAGAGATGTGGCAGCTACATGCCTCTGAGCTATGTTAAAATGAGGCTCAAAGGCCTATTTACTTTTGAGAAACAATGGAAAACACTTAACATCCCAAAACCTAACCCTAGAAAAGATGAAACACCAAATTGTGGGCCCCGTTTTGGGTAAGTTGGTACATCAACTTCCTGGGGTCATAACTTTGGCACCCAATTTTCATTTGACACGTACAATAGCTCGTTAGAAAGATCTATCCGAGCACTATACCTTTGGGAAGAGAAACATCAGTCCATGTGTTATCGGGAAATCTAGTGTCCACTCGAAGCTGCTAGTCCCACTAAGATGGGTAGCTATCTTAGAAACAAACAAACTAAAACTACTTTCGCTTTCCTTTATGAGAAGTAGATAAGAGGGGAACAAAGGATACCAACCTCAGTCTTGCGTTTGGTTCCTTGCTTGGTTCCTCTCCCTTCTGACAAATATTTTCCGCTTCCTTGCTCGCCTCAGAGATCACCTGTAGAGTCAAAGCAGCATAACATTATCAAAGTACAGAGATCTACAATCATACACAATATAGGACCAGATGTATATTGACCACACAAAGGCATATACCATCAAACATACAAGGATGTGGAGGAAAACTTGAATAGATTTATTAATAGAAAGAATAGCAAAGAGGATTCCAACCTATTGTTTTGACCCAGCGTCATCCTCCCAACATGAAAGCCCTTCTTCACCTCATGAAAAGCTTAGACCACCCAACACTATGATGTTCCACCAAGAAACCAACAACACTTCCTTACAAAATACAAGATTCCAACCTCTGGATCTCTGTGATGAGGGATCCATATATAGATGTTTGAAGAGGGGGTGAGTCAGCTTCTGGGAGCATCAGCTTCTAGGAGCGTCCTTCCTGTTGTAGCTTAAAAATTGAACGTTTTTCTAGAGTAGTAGGGAGTTGGCATTTCCCTTTCAGTCAGAGTTGAAGCATTTTGATGTGCTCAAAAAATTATTAGAAAAGTGTTATGTGGTTTTTTCTCTTGGAGGGGGTTTCCAACTAAAAATATTGTGTCTATTGTCTACTCCTCACATATGTTTTGAATTGATGCCTAAGACTAATTAATGCTCTGAAAAATATTAATAAGTTACTAATTGCTAAGAAACATTGATTCAACCCCCTCTCAGTATTTCCAACAATTGGTATTAGAGCAAGTCCCTGTACAATCTGTCTAACCGCTGAAGGGACATCATGGAGTGCACCAAGAATGGAGTTCCTCTATTTAATGGGAAAAACTATGCACTATGGATTGGAAGGATGCAAGTATATATAATTCCAAAAGGATATGATATTTGGGAAATATTCAAACATGGATATGACGCAAAAGCCTCTCCTCCAATAGACGAAAAAGGTAAGAAACTTGTTGAATATGATGCCAAAGCCAAGAATTCCATTATGAGTGGACTCCCTAAATCCGTATATGTTAAGGTGTTGGGTTATAAAACAACTAATGAAATTTGGCGAAAGCTTCAAACATATATGGATGAGTCTCAAGGTCAAAGAAGCAAAACTTCAAATTTACAGAGCAAAATTTGAACAAATGAAGATGAAAGAAGATGAGAACATTGCAGCTTACTTTCAATGTATGGATGTAGTAAAAAATGACTTGGAAGTAATAGGAGAATTAATAGATAAAAATTTTATTGTATGAAAGGTCCTAAGATCTCTTCCAACAAGATTTAATCCTAAAGTTTATGTCTAGAAGATAGATCAGACTTAAACAACCTTAGCATGGACGAGCTACATGGGATTCTTACATCTTGTGAAAGGAGGATTGAACAAGATTATGGTCCATATAGTTGAGAAGCAACATTCAACATATCTAAGATGACTGAAAAGGATAAACAGTAATAAAATCCAAGCTCCGGCTACTACGAATAAGAAGAATACTTAGATGAAGAATTTGCTAGCTTTGTGAGAAAGATGAAAAGAAGAATAGGTAAGTTCAAAGGTAAACTTTCATTAATATGTTTCAATGTGGTGAGATTGGTCATTTTGTAGCTAAATTTCCTCATAAGAGCTCTAGAAATGAAGATGAAGCACCCATGAAAGGGGAGAAGGGTCAAAGAAGATTCAACATGCACGTTAAGAATAGAGACTTTAAGAAAAGTTTTTCCTCCAAAGAAGACAACTCATCATTTTTAGTTTCAGTAGCATCGAATGTTCTAGTCATGAAATTTGGTGGAGAGGCTAGAATACATGAGATCTCCAAAACCCAAAAATTGTTTATGGAAATTCCACCTAGAGATGGCTTAATTAAATTATTAACCAACTTTTTAAATATTTCCTAAGTCTAAACTTAGGGAATATGGTTAATTAATCAGAATGAGTGCAAATCATCTAGAAACTCACATGGATTGACTCCAAGATGATCCTAACCATTAATTAAGTTTGAATCTTGGTCATTTGTGCTACAACCGTGTATTATAAGAGGAAGTCTATGGGCACTTGGAGAAGATACACCAGAACACTAACAACTCGATTTCCTTGGAAAATCGATTTCCAGAGTAGCAACAGTCAGTTGTCAGAGAGCCATAAATTGAAGCAATGAGTGAGGGGCAAGGAAAGTGAGGTTGGAGGAATATTTCCAGATCCAGTGAGTGCATTTGCAGAGAGGAAAAAAGAGCCATAGTGAGGCTAAAGGAGGGGAAACGTAATAACCTCTAATAGGTACTTTGATTTTCAGATTCAGGAAGTCGTTCCAGAGTTTCTGGTGGCAGAAGAATTTTGTAGAGGCCGGGAGGAACTTCTCCATAGTTGATGGCAAGCAAAAGAGGAAGATAAGTGTGAGATCTAGGCTGTACGATTTTTTGCCTGCACAGAGCCTACACAGAGGGTGATACATGGCAAGACATAGAGGGTTTCAAAGGCGAGCCTTCAATGCCATATTTTCCTATGGGGTGAAGAAACTTCCTCACTATACTTTTTCTAGTATTTTTCTCTGTAGGATTTCTAGATTTTGACATCCAGATTGTACTCAGAATTTCTCACTGTTACATAATAATACAACCCTCAGCTTCTGCACTGATTTTCCCAAGTTGTTTTTTTTGGGGTACATTTGTCCAAAAATAACAATGTCATTTTTATTGTGTGCGTGTGCTATAATTTTATCAGTTTCCAATGCTAATATTCCCACAATATTTTATTTGTGAAGGTTGCAATGCGATTTATTTTATATTTGTTGTAGCAGATAAATTGTTAAAATAAATAACAATTAGAAAAATAAATTCCAATCTTCAATAAGATTATAGTTTTGGATATTTCACAATCATTTGAAAAAGAAAGTGACAATGATGAAGAAAACAACATAGGAAGAGTACTATTCATGGCTAGGGACAAAATGAAGGAAGAACCTAAAGAAGAAGAAGAATGGACGAGATCGAATTTCAAAACAAGATGGTCAAAATTTTAAATCATCTCAGGGTCGAAAGAGGAAATGTCAAATCTCTTGAAGTAGAACTAAAGATAGCAAAAGAACATGCCAAAAGCCTCAATGAGAAGAATGAAGAATTAAAAGAAACCATTATCAACGTTAAAGTACAATTGGAAGAAGCCAGAAAAAATTGAAGATTCTCTCAAAAGAGAACTTGAAGAAAGCAACAAGACAAGGGAATATTTAAAAGTAGAGATAATCTATCTACGAAAGGAAGCAAAGAAAAGAAGTAATATTCTGAATAATTTTACGAACAACTCCAGAGTATTATATGAGCTCATCAATAGTCAAAGGCCACATAGTGACAAGACAAAATTGGGATACAAGGAAGCATTTGTAAAAAACTCAACCTATTCCATTATAGAAAAGGACGATGGACATAAAAATTATACAACATTTGCTAGAGGATCTATTGAGAAGTAAAGAGGATTCCAAATAGAACAAAAGGTTCAATATCAATAAGAAGAATCATGAAGAACAATATCACGAAGAAGGTCTCCTCCTCTAAGGTATCAAAATATCTTTTTTGGTGTTTGTTATTGATGTTGATATTTTGGATAAAGTTGTAAATTTTCGGGCCTATGGTAGGAACATAAGCAACTTTGGAAGGTATTTTAGGAATGATTATCTTGGAAACTCGCAAGAGGATTACAGGAAAAACTACAACATGTTTGGTTATTTAAGAAATGAAGTAGAATGCCATAAATTCAACAACTTTGGACATTTGGCTAAAGATTGTAGGTTAACCTCTTCCACAAAGGAATCACAAAAAAATCAAAATGCTCAGGATTGGAGGAAGAAAATTAAAAGATTCAGACTTACCCTAAAATCTCAAAGCAAGAATAATGTCTAGTATCTGGATAGTGGCTGCTCAATGCATATGAATGAAAACAAGAACAAATTTATATCTCTATACCAAGGAAAGAATGGAACAATGTCTTTTGGAAATGATGAATCTACAAACGTTATAGGAACATGCACAATCAAGCTTGGAAGCAAGGATGCTACAACAAAGGATGTGCTTCTCATTGAAAATATGAATCGTAGTCTGCCGAGTGTAAGTAAAATGTGTGATCAAGGACACACGCTGCTCTTTGACTTGAATAAATGTAAAATATGAAGAGAGAAAATCAACCAACTAGTGGCTATCACAACTAGGACTCCAAACAACATACTATACTTTGAATGAGACTACTAAAGGTTGTTTCTTGGTAAAATAATATGGATGAGACACACAAACTTTGAAAACCTTGTCAAAATTAGTAATAAGGAGGCTATAAGAGAAATGCTACTGACTTTGAAACCTACCAATGCAACATGTAATCATTGCAAGCATGGGAAACAAACACAGGTTGAATTCAGGATGAAAGAACATTCCACATCAAAACCATTGGAATTGATACACACTGACATATGTGGACCAATGAAGACTAAAGGATTGAATGGTGAACAATACTTCATGTTAAGGATTAACGATTGTACCAGGATGACAATAGTCAATTTTTTGAAGAAAACTTCTGAAGCATTTGAATGTTTCAGAATCCACAAGGAAATAGTTGAAAATTAAATTGATTTGAAGATCAAATGTTTGAGATCAAATAATGGTGGATAATTCACATCCAAATCATTTCCACATTTCTATAAGGAACAAGGAATAAAAAGGAAGTTCTCAGTAGCTAGGACAATATAACAAAATGGAGTCATCAAAAGGAAAAATAGAACAATAAAAGAAATGGCCAGAACAATGTTGATTGATTCAAAATTGGACAAAAAAATTTGGGTTCAAGCAATCGATATAACAGTATACATTTTGAGTAGAGGATTGCTTAGAATCAGTTGTGATAAGAATCCATATGAACTATGGATGGGAAGACCAACAAATGTCAAACACTTTCAAGTTTTTGGAAGTAAATTCTACATTAAAGGAAAGACAAGAAGACATAAAAAATTGACTCATGGGTAGATGAAAGCATCTTTGCTGGTTACTCATGCAAAAGAAATTCATACAAATGTTATAGTCAGAGACTCAATCAAATGGTTGAAAGTGTCAATGTAACGTTTGATGAAGCTCATGGACCAAAAATTGAACAAGGAACCTTATATTCAGGCGAACCAGGGACATAAAAGGAAAAACTTGAAAAGGTCAAAGACGAAATACCAAAGCAGGTGCAAACAAATGAGGAAACAAATTCCAACCAGGAAGAGACAAGAAATGAACAATAGGCACCTTCGAATACTCCCAAGAAATGGTATCAAAAGAACTATCCTTTAGATCAGATCATTGGGGACATGAATGAAGGCATAAGTACCAAAATAAACTAATAGCTACACATCCCAGAACAAGCCCATCTTTCCCTCTTGGCCACATTTGAGGCTAGTAGTTTTGAAGAGTTTAGTCACAATGAACATTGGGTAGCAGCTATGAATGAAGAATTAGATCAGATTGAAAATAATGATACTTGGGAACTGGTTCCACGACCAAAGGACAAGAATTTCATTGGAACAAAGTGGGTTTTTAGAAACAAGGTGAATGAGGATGGACATGTTACCAAGAACAAGGAAATATTAGTCTTCAAGGGGTATGCACAGGTTGAAGGTATATATTTCGAAGAAACATTTTATCTCGTTGCTAGAATGGAAGCTATTTGAATGTTCTTGGCCTATGCATGTTCAAGGAAGATCAAAGTATATCAGATGGACATAAAATCAACCTTTCTGAATGGATAATTAGAAGAAGAGGTACATAGAAAAATGGTGGCCTAGGTTTAGGTGATATAAACAACCAATCTGGCTACAATTTCTTCAATATCAAGCCAAATTTCTCCCTCTGTTTGTATTGGCGTATCAGTCATTTACTGTTAACTAACAGCCTCATGGATTCTCCTCTGATCGCCCAACCCTTCTTATCGGCAGTATTCCTCACACAAAGCCCTTATCCTCTATCGGGACTAATTTCAAAGGAATTACAATAATACACTATAGTTGCTTTTAAACAAGTGAAAATGCGTTTATAACACAATAAACACGATCGACGGAGGTTTTGTTCCAAAGGAACAAAATACACTATCGGCACTTTAGAATCATTGTCGCAGTCTATAAACAATCTTTATGTTAATTTTGAAGAATTAACAGTATCGGCGCTTTTATATTCAAAGTATTGCGTTATACGTAATATACACTATCGGTGCATTTAATGGCCCTTCCTCCTTCCTTATTTCAATGTGATTATATATATGTATATATTGGAGATCGCAATCAGTGATCCCGCTATTCCAACGACTTGGCTCCCCTGCTCCAAAATTGCAATGCGATACACTTGCGAACCCAACACCCTTTCCACTCTTCTCTATAATGTTTCGGGTCCAGACTATCAGGGCTTTGGCATTCGGTGGTTCCAAAGGTCCCTTCCCTTCTCCACTTACGATATTGTGATATCAGTTCAGACCCAATATGGGTATGAACCAAATCCAATAAAGTTTCAGGTCTGGAACTATGTTCTGGCAAAGGAAATATCACAGTTTCTCAGTGTAAAACAGAGTTTGGCCACGGAACTCTATAAAACGATTCAGGAAGCCTGCGCTCGCCGATATGAAGGAAAAACGATTCTAAAGGATTCACCCTAAGCATTAATTGGAAAATAAAGCGAATTCATCAATTTTCAAACTCAGAAGAAAGCGATTGGACAGATACACGCATACAATTATCAATTAACAAAGAACCATTAATTCAAAGGAACAGAGAGAGATGTTTTCAGATGATAATGCTTTTGGGCTCGACTCCCCCTATGAGCCTTCCCATCATTTTATTTATAATCAATAGATAAAGCCTTCTCAGCCATTATCCTTTACAAAAGCATGCTTTTACATAGAGTGATTTAAAGTGTAGAGCTTTGTTACAACTATCCATAAGCGATGATTTTAGCATGATTTATTCTTAATTCTATTCTTATCCTAAACTAGGAAAGCATGGAAATTTGTTGTCTAAAGGACCCCACTCCCTTGCCTGTAGATTTTTTGGATTTTTGGAATATGTTTGAATATTCTTCCCCCTAAGTCACATGCTCCTGCATCAGACTCCTGAGGACAAAATTCTTGATGGGCTCCTATCCATGAGTTCATCTACAGAATTGCCCAGTTTCTGTAGCATGTCTTCTGTAACCCAAGTAGCTTCAGCGGTTAGTAGATCCTTCCACTTCACAAAATACTGGAAGTACGCTCATCCCCTTGTCTTCTTAAACACCTTCTTGTCCAAAATCCTTTCTAGCTGCAACTCCTTTGCTGTGGGTAACTGTTTTACCCAATCAATCTCTTGGGTCTCTTGATCTTGTGTTGTATCATTTTCATTTTCACCTTCATACTTGTAAAAGTCTGTAACATTAAAATTTGGTGATATTCCAACATCAGGGGGTAACTCAATCTCATAGGCATTTGCAGAAAATTTCCTCAATATTCTACACGGTCCAATTTTTTTGAACTTCAATTTGTTATACTCCCTCTTTGGAAACCTCTCCTTTCTGAGATGTGCTAAAACCAGATCTCCAACTTCAAAGTTCATCTCTCTTCTTCTCATGTCTTCTCTGGTTTTATACTTGATGTTGCTATCCTGCAACTGTTGCTTCACTTTTTCATGTATTGCCTGCATTTCTGAAGCAAAATCTTCACCCTCTGCTCTTCTCATCTCTTCTTTTCCCAGGTTTCTTAACTCAGCTACTCCTCTTGGATGCATTCCATAAACCATATGGAATGGACTCTGTCATGTACTCCTGTTAGGTGAGTCATTATATGCATATTCAACTTGTGCCAATACTTGATCCCATTGCTTTGGATGTTCTGTAGTAAGGCTGCTTAAAAGATTGCCTAAAATCCTGTTCACCACTTCAGTCTGCCCATCAGTTTGTGGATGATAGGCAGAACTGAAACTTAATTTAGTTCCCAGCTTCTTCCATAGTGTCCTCCAGAAATGTCCAACAAATTTGGAATCCTTGTTTGAGACAATACTTTTGGGCAACCCATGCAATCTTACAATCTCCTTAAAAAACAAACTAGCAATGTGAGAAGCATCACTAGTTTTATAACATGGAAAAAAATGTGCCATTTTTGAAAATCTATCCACTACAACAAAAATTGAATCATTACCTCTTTGAGTCTTTGGTAAGCCCAAAGCAAAATTCATACTTACCATATCCCAAGGCCATTCTGGAATTGGTAACGGGATATACAAACCTGTGTTTTGGCTTCTTCCCTTTGCATGTTGACAGATTTTGCAAGTTTTCACATACTTCTCCACTTCAGATTTCATTTTCGGCCAAAAATAAAATCTGTGTACCTGCTCATAAGTCTTCTCTATGCCAAAATGTCCTGCAAGTCCTCCACTATGCTTTTCTTTGATTAAATTCTCCCTCATTGAATAGTTTGGCATGCACGGCTGATTTTTCTTAAAAAACGGTCCATCTTGTAAGAAGTAATCCAACCATTTACTCCTATCCATCAAAACAGGATTTTTACAAGCCTCAAATGCCTCTTTAAAATCTGAATCAGTCTCATACAATTCTTTAAGAAAATCAAAACCCAACACTTGGATTTGACTCTTTTGAAATAATACATTCCTCCTACTTAAGGCATCTGCAACTTTATTTGATTGGCCATTTATATGTTTTTTTTTTTTAAACTGAAAACCCTGAAGATATTCTACCCATTTAGCATGTTTATGGCTGAGCTTTAGCTGCTGCATTATAAACTGTAGTACATGGTTATCTGAATAAAGGATGAATTCCTTTGACATTAAATAATGCCTCCATTTTTTTAATGACTGCACAACTGCGGAGAACTCCTTTTCATAAGAAGAATATTTCCTTTTTGAATCATTCAACTTTTCACTAAAATAAGCTATTGGTCTATCTTCTTGACTTAAAACACCTCCAATTACTTCTCCACTGGCATCACACTTCACTTGAAAAGGTTTGTTAAAATCGGGCAGAACCAAAATAGGCTTTTCAATGATTTTCTTCTTTAACAGCTGAAAATTCTTCTCTGCTTCAGCAATCCCTCTAAATGGTTGTTTGTCCTTCTTTACGGTCTCAATGATAGGTGCATTAATCTTACTAAAATTCTTGATGAATTTTTTATAAAAACTAGCAAGACCATGAAAACTTCTTACCTCAAAAACACTCTTGGGTGAAGGCCATTCTATGATTGCCTTGATCTTCTCTGTATCCATCTTCAGCCCTTCAGCAGAAATAACAAAACCCAATTATACTAGCTCCTCTTTCATGAATGAACACTTCTTCAAATTCAGCAATAATTTCTCCTGCTGCAGCCTTTGTAAGACATAATTCAAATGCCTCATATGCTCTTCCGTAAACCTGTTGTAAACTAATATATCGTCCAGATATACTATTACAAATTTACCAATGAAATCTTTAAAAACTTCATTCATGA
>APFE030097796.1:22622-82805 GCA_000404065.3 Pinus taeda
CTCATTTGTCTTAAAAGTGGTTTTCCACTCATCCCCTTCTCTTATTCTTATCTGATGATACCCACTTTTAAGATCTAGCTTTGAAAAATACTTTGCTCCACTCAAGAAATCCATTAAATCTTCAATTCTAGGCAAAGGAAATTTGTACCTAATTGTGATTTTATTGGTGGCTCTTGAACTTGTACACATTATCCAGCCTCCATCTTTCTTTGGACTCAGCATTGTTGGCACTACACAGGGACTCAAACTTTCTTTGATCAGCCCTTTGTCAAGCAATTCTTGCACCTTCTTTCTAACTTCTTCATTTTTTGTAGGATTCATTCTGTAAGCTGCTTTGTTAGGTAGACTTGCTCCAGGACTCAAATCTATATGATGGCTAATTCTTCTAATGGGTGGCAACTCATTTGGAAAATCATCAACAATAATATCACAATATTTCTCCAACATTTCTTGAATTTCAATGGGTAAATCAGAAATTTTAGTAGAAGTCATTATTACCTTGGGCTTGCAAACCATAGCAAAATTTACCTCATTTTCTTCAATCTTCTTTAAGTATTCCTTTCCTCCTAATAATAGAGTTTTTGGATTAGTCTTCTTTCCTGGTACATCTTCTTCTTGTAGAGGCTGTAATGTATGATTTACACCCTCCTTTCCAAACTTGTAGGTGTTTATTTTTCCATCATGCATGGTTCCTCTGTCATATTGCCAAGGTCTTCCAAGCAATATGTGACACACATCCATTGGCATCACATCAAAAAAAAAATTATCTTTGTACTTGCCCACCTGAAATTCCACTTCACATTGTTCATTTACTAACAGTTGATGTCCCTTTTGCAACCATGACACCTTGTAAGGTGTTGGATGTTTCATTGTTTTCAGCTTCAATTTCTCCACCACTTCTATAGAGACCAAATTATTAGTGCTGCCACTATCAATGATCATCTGGCAACATTTCCCTTGGACTTTACACATTGTCCTGAATAAAGTCTTCCTTTGTAATGGTTCAACCACCTCCTTTGTTGGCTTGAGCAAAATTTTATTAATTACCAAAGATTCTCCTCTCTCTGGTATATTTTCTTCTTCTGTCACTACTGCTACTGGTGCTTCTCCCTCAGCTTGAGAAATAATGGCATTCCTCTTATTTGTTTCTACATTCTCTGAGCACTCAAAAGCTCTGTGTCCCAGTTTGTTACATCTGTAACATCTTATTTCTTTGCCTCTTCCTCTGCCTCCTCTTCCTCTAGAAAAACTCCCTTTGTCTCTTGCATCACCTCCTGCGGGTGCATGCTGGGTTGAGATGCTGGTAGCTCCACCTTTAGGTGCCATATATCTCCCTCTACCACCTTGACTTCCCCTTCCTAGGAAAGTACCTCTCCCTCTAGCAGACTGCTTCCTCATGAATTTTTCTTCAGCTTTCAGTGCTATCTGATAAGCTTCCTCTACTGTTTTAGGAGACAATAGACTTATTTCATATTGAATGTCCATCCTAAGGCCATTCACATATCTAGCCACCCTCTCATCTGTATCATGGGCTTCTCCAGCTCTTATGCTTACCTTGTAGAATTCCTCTATGTATTCTTTTACTTTCAAAGACCTCTGTCTAATATTCTGCATCTGTCTGAACAAGGTTTGTTGATAATTACTTGGCATAAACTTACCTCTTAGCTTTGCTACCATCCTACTCCAATTCTTGATTGGTTGCTTGCCAACTCTCTTCCTTTCTGCCTAGACATCGTCCCACCAAAGTGCTGCATGGCCTTTTAGCTTGGTGTCAGCAAACTTCACTTTCTTCTCATCTTTTGTTTCTTCATAGTCGAAGAATTTCTCCATGCCATTAATCTAGCCTATTAATTCTTCAGGATTCAATCCTCCTTCATATATTGAAACCTCGGTCTTTGGTCTAGCCATGGATCTCAACATTGACTAAAAGAACCTCATCTCAGGAGTAACTCATACAACTTCCTCCTCTGCAGCTTCAATCTCAGGTTCACTAAAATCTTCGTCATTTATGTTATTGCCTATTGTTAATGCATCCAATCTAGCCTACATCTATTGCGCAACTTCCATTACTTCAACATTTGCAACAGGTCGTCCTCTTCTACCATGTCCACGTCCTTGTCCTCTTCCAACTCTGAAATCCATATTAACTTTCCTTCTTCTGCTTCTGAGATTCAATTCAATGTCAGCTAGTGGCTCTGATACCACTAATGGTGGCCTAGGTGCAAGCAATATAGACAACCTTTCCAATCTGGATACAATTTCTTCAGTAGCAGGCCAAATTTCTCCCTCTGTTTGTATTTACGTATCAGTCATTTACTGTTAACTAACAGCCTCATGGATTCTCCTCTGATCGCCCAACCCTTCTTATTGGCGGTATTCCTCACACAGAGTCCTTATCCTCTATCGGGACTGTAATTTCAAAGGAATTACAATAATACACTATTGTTGCTTTTAAACAAGTGAAATTGCGTTTATAACACAATATACACGATCAGCGGAGGTTTTGTTCTAAAGGAAAAAAATACACTATCTTCACTTTAGAACCACGTTCACAGTCTATAAACAATCTTTATGTTAATTCCAAAGAATTAACACTATCGATGCTTTTATATTCAAAGTATTGCGTTATATGAAATATACACTATCAGCGCATTTAATGGCCCTTCCTCCTTCCTTCTTCCGATGCGATATAATATATGTATATATCGGAGATCGCAATCGGCGATCCCACTATTCCAAGGACTTGGCTCCACTGCTCCAAACTTGCAATGCGATACACTTGTGGACCTGACAGCCTTTCCACCCTTCTCTATAATGTGTCAGGTCTGGATTGTCGGGGCTTCAGCACTCAACGGGGTTCCAAAAGTCCCTTTCCCTCTCCACTTGCGATATTGCGATATCGGTTCGGAACCGATATGGGTATGAACCAAATCCAATAAAGTTTCAGGTCCGAAACTATGTTCTGGCAAAGGAAATATCACAATTTCTCTGTATAAAACAGAGTTTGGCCGCGGAGCTCTATAAAACGATTCAGGAAGCCTGCGCTCGCCAATATGAAGGAAAAATGATTATAAAGGATTCAGCCTAAGCATTAATTGGAAAATAAAGCAAATTCATCGATTTTCAAACTCAGAAGAAAGCGGTTGGACAGATACACGCATACAATTATCAATTAACAGAGAACCATTAATTCAAAGGAACATAGAGAGATGTTTTCATATGATAATGCTTTCGGGCTCGACTCCCCATATGAGCCTTCCCGTCATTTTATTTATAATCAATAGATAAAGCCTTCTCAGCCATTATCCTTTACAAAAGCATGCTTTTACATAGAGTGATTTAAAGTGTAAAGCTTTGTTACAACTATCCATAAGCGATGATTTGAGCATGATTTATTCTTAATTCTATTCTTATCCTAAACTAGGAAAACATGGAAATTTGCTGGCTAAAGGACCCCAATCCCTTGGCTGTAGATTTTTTTGGATTTTTGGAATATGTTTGAAGATTTTTCCGCCTAAGTCACATGCTCCTACATCAAAAAACCTAAGGGATTTTTGCTCACTGACAAGAAATACTATGTTTTTAGGTTAAAGAAGGCATTATATGGTCTCAAACGAGCTCCTAGAGCTTGGTATGCTTGTCTTGACAGGTATTTGCAGAAATAGGGGTTTAAAAGAGGAAATGTTGATATCAACCTATATGTGAAGGTTGAGCATGACAATTTGACCATCATTGAAGTATATGTGGATGACACCATTTTTAGCAGCAATGATGACATGATAAGCAAGAAGTTTTCAATAGATATGTAGAGTGAAATTGAGATGTCATTGCTTGGTGAGTTGACCTTCTTCTTAGGAATTCAAATATCTTAGGAAAATAAGGGAATATTCATATGTCAAACCATGTATATCAAAGAAATGTTGAAGAGATTTCAGATGGAATATTGTAAACCAATCAACACCATAATGGTGACAGGTTGCAAGCTGAGCATGTGTGACTTATCCAATGATGCAGACCATAGAATGTATAGATCTATGATTGGAAAACTTCTATATGTGGTAGCTTCAAGGCCAGATGTGATGCAAGTAGTTGGATAGGTATCACATTTTCAAGTAGCACCAAAAGAATCCCATTTTGTTGCAGTGAAGAGAATCTTTTGATATCTCATGGGAACAACAAATTTTGGCTTATGGTATCAGAAAGGAAATGACTTAACTTTCACAACTTATATAGATCCAGATTGTGTAGGTATTGTTTATGATTGTAAAATCACTAATGGAGCAACTTTATACCTAGGCAATTGTCTTGTATCATGGTTGAGCAAGAAGAAATCATCAATCTCCTTATCCACAACAAAAGCATGATATATTGCATTAGTAGCTTGTTGTACTCAGGTTATCTGGATGAAACAAACAATGCAAAATCTTTAGGTGAAGTTTGATGAACCCATTCCGATGTTCTGTGAAAACACAAGTGCCATAAGCATCTCCAAGAATCATGTATTAAAAAACAAAACATATTTCTATTAAATATCACATTGTTAGAGACAAGGTAGCATAAAGGAACTTGAAAGTGGAATATATTGGGACAAAGTAACAAATAGCTGACGTACCCACCAAACAATTAATACATGAGATGTTTGAGTATCTTCAAAAACTTGGGATTCTCCCAATTGCACATTGAAATTCTCTTTATTCAGCCAATCAGACAGGGGGATCAAAGGTAAGTTCCAGGTGCACAACAATAGGCAGATTATCAGGGGGAGTCACCCTTTTCCATTGAAGTCAAAGGGGGAGAGAAATTATATCAGGAAGATCAGAGGCATGGAGTTAGGGAGACCAGTGATTGCAAGGGGAGTACATGTATTCCCATTAATGCCAAAGGGGGGGATTGTTGATATATGGTTGTCATTGATATCAAACCAAGCAACACCAAAGCATGCCCCAACTTTTGTTGACTATTATGACGTGGAAATTTCCACGTCATAATAGTCAACAAAAGTTGGGGCATGCTTTGGTGTTGCTTGGTTTGATATCAATGACAACCATATATCAACAATCCCCCCCTTTGGCATTAATGGGAATACATGTACTCCCCTTGCAATCACTGGTCTCCCTAATTCCATGCCTTTGATCTTCCTGATATAATTTCTCTCCCCCTTTGACTTCAATGGAAAAGGGTGACTCCCCCTGATAATCTGCCTATTGTTGTGCACCTGGAACTTACCTCTGATCCCCCTGTCTGATTGGCTGAATAAAGAGAATTTCAATGTGCAATTGGGAGAATCCCAAGTTTTTGAAGATACTCAAACATCTCATGTATTAATTGTTTGGTGAGTACGTCAGCTATTTGTTACTTTGTCCCAATATATTCCACTTTCAAGTTCAGATAAAAATAATGAAACTTGAATTAATCAGAAGGAGTTGCAGCTCACAGGTGTGTACATCACCTGGAGACTACACTCATACAAGGAGGAGACTCTCTCTCTCTCGTTCACTCAATTCCTACAATGAATGAATATTACATATTAAATACATGACCGAAAAATAGGTAGTTGAAACCAACCTCCTAAATTTTAGGAACAACTCCTAAGGTAAGAAGG
Source organism: Pinus taeda (assembly GCA_000404065.3). NCBI lineage: Eukaryota > Viridiplantae > Streptophyta > Pinopsida > Pinales > Pinaceae > Pinus > Pinus taeda. Next base: position 28,225 of record APFE030097796.1, read on the forward strand.
TAACATTACAACCACATAACCATTTCTCCATTATTTCTAACTCCCCCCCTTAATGGAGAAAGGGTTATTGTGCACACCTAACATCCCTCTAAATAACTCAAACTTTATTCACCCTAGAGGCTTAGTAAAAATGTCAGCTAAATTATCACAGGTATTACAATAATCCACGCAAATTTCCTTAGACTGTATCTTTTCCCGTACAAAGTGAAACTGAGTATCAATATGTTTTGTATTCTTATGGAAAATTGGATTGTATGCAAGCTTTATTGTGCTTTGATTGTCTGTTTTGATGCTGGTTGCTGCCATAATCAGAATAACCTGCTAAAGTAACATCAGAAATGTAAGTGTATAAAAAATACCGTAATTACAAGTACCACTAAGGTACCTCAATACACATTTCGCTGCATTCCAGTGACTGTCAAGTGGCCTGGACATAAACTAGCTCAGTACACTAACAGAGTATGCCAAATCAGGCCTAGTTGTCGTAAGATATATCAGGCTTCCCACTAGCTGTCTATACAAAGTGGCATCCACCTATTTTGTGCCATCGTCACTGCTTAACTTGAGGTTCTGTTGCAACGATGTTGTTGCTGTTTTACACTGTTCCATTCTGAATCTTTCCAACAGGTTTCTGGCATACTTTCCTTGAGTTAGAAAAGTTTGACCAGAATCTTTCCACACTTCCAGTCCTAGGCAATAATGAAGATCACCAAGGTCTTTCATTTCAAATTCCTGTGACATTTGCTACTTGATTTCTTTGATTAAACTATTTGCATTCCCTGTTATTATCATGTCATCTACATATAAAGAAATCAAAATGATTTGCCTCTGTTTATTTATCTTGGTGTACAGATTTGGATCGTTGAGGCTTTTATGGAAACTATGTTGAACAAAAAATGAATCAATTTTGTCATACCATGACCTGGGTGCTTGTTTCAGTCCATAGAGTGCCTTATGCAGTTTACACACTAAATGCTCTTGCCCCTCTTTCACAATCCAGGAGGTTATACTAAATATATTTCTTCTTTTAATTCCCCATTCAAGAATGCAGATTTAACATCTAACTGGTGTAGCTTCCATTTATGTTTTGTTGCTAAACAGATTAGCATTCTAATTGTATTAAGTTTAGCTACAGGAGTAAAGGTGTCATCGAAATCAATTCCTTCCTGTTGTGAATAACCCTTTGCTACCAGTCTTGCTTTGAATTTTTCTACAGTACCATCTGCATTTATCTTAGGTTTATACAGCCACTTACAACTTATAGGGTTTTTCCTTCTGGCAGCTCAACTAAGTCCCAAGTATGGTTTCTATATATGGATTCCATTTCTTCATGCATTGCAGCCCTCCATTCATCTGATCTACTTGCTTCTTCATAATTTAAGGGTTCTACAATGTTCAAAATTTTGGACATTAAAGCATAGTCTCTAAGTTTTGCAGGTAGTTTAGTCTTTCTACCTGATCTTCTAGGTAAAGGACTCACCTCAACTCTTTCTGTTTCAGTACTGTCCAGGCCTGCATCATCACCTATTATGCCATCTGCTGCTACTTCTTCCTGTTTCTGCTCCTGCTCCTGCACCTGTTCTTCTTCATCTTCACTGTTCAGTTCTATCAAGAATGGAATGTGGCTTTCATCATCAGAGTCTTTCTTTCCATCTTCTATCTATTCATGAAAAATAACATCTCTGCTTGCAAACACTTTATGAGTCACAGGATTATATAGTTTGTATGCTTTGTACTTTGTGCCATATCCTACAAATATGCATTTCAAGGCTTTGGGATCTAGCTTTTTCCTATCTGGTTTCGGTACATGAGCAAAAGCTTTAGATCCAAATATTCTTAGATGATCAACTGTTGGTTTGAGTCCAAACAAGGCTTCAAAGGGGGTTTTGAAGCCTAAACATTTGGTGGGACTCCTATTCTTTAAATAAACAGCAGTGTTAATGGCTTCTGCCCAAAGACCATTAGAAATGCCCTTACCTTGAAGCATGCTTCTGGCTCACTCCACAAGGGTCCTGTTCTTGTGTTCTGCTACTCCATTCTGCTGTGGAGTGTGTGGCACTGTAAACTGTTGTATAATCCCATGCTGCTTGCAGAAGTTCATGAACTCATTTAACCTGTATTCCCCCCCTTGATCTGAGCGGAGAATTTTTATCTTCTTTGCTGTTTGGTTCTCTATCATCACTTTAAATTCTTTAAAATATCTGAAAGCTTGACTCTTGTTGCTTAAAAAATACACCCAAGAGAACCTAGTGCAATCATCTAAACAGTAGAAAGTAGTATGCACCTCCTAAAGACCTAGTCTGCATAGGTCCACAGATATCTGTATGCACTAGCTCTAGGATATCTCTTTGTTTTCTGTTGACATGCACAGGGAATTCATTTCTATGCATCTTCCCTAGTGCACATCCATCACATTCCAGTTTGATATTATGCAAAGTAGGAAGTCCATCGACCATACCTTTATTTTTAAGCAGGATGAGATCTTGTAGATTGATATGTCCAAATCTCTGGTGCCAGAGATTCTCAGCTGTTGATGTTGCTGCAACCATTGCCTATCGTGGCATTCTCCTTGCATCCAGTCTATACAAATTCCCCACCCGTACTCCTGTTGCAACTGTCTCCAATTTGCTATCCTGAATGACACATCCATTCTTGAAGAATTGTACCTGCATGTCCTGGTCTGTTATCATAGAGACAAAGATCAAATTCTTTTTTATTCCTGGAACATATAAAACATTTTTGAGATGTTTGATATCGCCACTTGGTAGTTTCACAGGAATATCTCCACAACCTTTGATCTCATACCCACTATCATCACCCAAATAAATTTTGGATCCACATGCAGATTCTTCAAGAAACTCAAAATATTCTTTCTTACCAGTCATGTGTGAGGATGCGCCTGAATCGACATACCATGTATTATCATCATCTCCTCTTGATGCTGAAAGTGCACAGTCGACTGTAAATAGCCTAAGATCATAGCTATGATCTTCATCTTCTTCAGCAAAACAACCTTGATGTTTCTTCTTTTTGCTTCTCCTTTCATCGGCTTGCTTCTTGTAACACTCTCTGATCTGGTGACCAGGCTTTCCACAATAAAAACATCTCTTAACATAACTATCAGTCATACCTCTAGATGATTTCCCTTGAAAGGAGTTGGCCCCTTTCTGCTGCTGCTGCGGTTGCTGTTGCTGTTGTTGGTGTTGGCGCTGCTTTCCTCTGTGCTGTCTTCTCTTCGCCATCAGAGCAAGATCATTGCCCTGAGTCTTTAGATTCTGTCGTTGCTCCTCCTCCTGGAGTAGAATCGCTGTCAGTTCATCAAACAAGGGGGCTTTCTCCCTCGCTGACAACGCTGAGATGAATGTCTGATATTCATCTGTCATTCTGTTCAGTGTAAGTGTAACCAGATCTGAATCTGATACCTTCTCTCCAATGGCTCCCAGTTGGTCTTTCCGATCCTTAACTCTGGCCATGAACCCACCAACTGATTCATTCTCGCCCATCTTTAATGCAAACAATTTCCCTTTGAGTGCTAGAACACAATTTGAGTTCTATGTCTCGTACAGACCCTTGATCGTATTCCAAATGTCCGCGGCCGACTTGCAGTCTCGAATATGAGGGATAATGTTGTCTTTGACAGACATCTTCAGTATTACTTTTGCCTTTGTTTCTCTCTTATCCCAGTCCTGTTCTTGGGTTGTAGTACCAACTCTCTGTTCATTTCCCAAGATGATTGACCACGCGTTCGCACTCTCCAACAAGGTTTGCATTTTGAACTTCCAGTTGGACAAGTTCGTTCCATCGAGCTTGCCAGACTTGTGGAGGTATGATTCTAAACTGTTGTTCATTTTCGCCCAACTGAACACTTAAATCTGCCACCACTGGGCAAGTCCGATCTGCTGCCACTGAACAGATCAAGGACTTCACTTCGCCACCACCGGGCAGATCCGATCTGCTACCACCGAGCTGATCAAGGATCTCGCTTCGCCACCACCGGGAAGATCCGATCTGCTACCACCGAGCTGATCAAGGATCTCACTTCGCCACCACCAGGCATATCCGATCTGTTGCCACCGAGTTGATCAAGGATCTCAATTCGCCACCACTGGGCAAATCAAATCTGCTGCCACCGAGAAGAATCTCCACGTGCCTCCATCGGGCCTCTGCTGACCTGCAACAAAAAATTGCAGATTTTCAGAGAGAAAGGGCTGGCGCTCCAATCAACGCCGAATCCGCGCTAATTCCGGACAATGAAAATTCACAATGTGCAGGAATTTTGGCGCGCTTATCAACCACGGATCCGCGCCAATTTGATCATGATTTCCTCTGGCGCGACTTTAAGCCTCAAACCCGTGCTAATGGCGCGACTGTTACTTGAAAAACCCGCGCTAATTGCTGCACCTTCCAGAAAAAAAAAAAAAAAAAAAAAAAAAAAAAAAAAAAAAAAAAAAAAAAAAAATAAATAAAAATAAAAAAAAAAAAAAAAATAATAAATAATAATAATAATATAATAAATAAATAAATAAAATAAATAAATAAATAAATAAATAATAAAATAAATTTCCGCTCCAAACCCTTCCTTCGGCTCAGAGATGATCAGTCATCTGACGCCTTTTTTCGCTTCAGGTGTTACTGCGGGTCCACCTGATCACACAACTATATGTACAGATGTGCAACTAATGATACATCCCAGAAAAACCAAAAAACAAGTTAAGGCTACCTCTACCCTAAGCTCTGATACCAAGTTAAAAATTATATGAAACTTGAATTAATCAGAAGGAGTTGCAGCTCACAGGTGTGTACATCACCTGGAGACTGCACTCATACAAGGAGGAGACTCTCTCTCTCGTTCACTCAAATACCTACAATGAATGAATATTACATATTAAATACATGACTGAAAAATAGGTAGTTGAAACCAACCTCCTAAATTCTAGGAACAACTCCTAAAGTAAGAGATAACGTTACAACCACATAACCATTTCTTCATTATTTCTAACTGATAATTACCTCACATTTTGATACTATAATTTGTGGATTTAATTGCAACATTTATGCCATGTTTTTTAGATATTTGTGTAGTGATTTTTCGCCGTTAAGCTTTATAGAAAAACCATCCAAATTTAAAACTTTCATAGGAAAACCATCCAAAATTAAAATCCTTCAGAATAGTTCATAGTGACGTAAATAACATATTTACCATCAATTGCTTCCCACCTTACTTTAAGCCAGTATTTACATAAAATTGGATAAGAACCATTACAAGGAGTTACTATTCACTATTATTTATTTTTAGCACTTTAATAAATAGGAGTAAAAATGTGAATGTATAAACTTACCCATCAAAATTTATGGAGATCCTTACTCTTTAGTAAATAATTAATTTTTCTACTTCATATATTAATTTGCAAGCATAATACTTAAATGGCAAAGACTAAGTTGCAACATTTTTCATATGACATTTGTTCATATAACTTTTTTCCTTAATTAATTAAACTAATAAAAAAAACATAATTACTTTTGATATAAACTTTTAATTTATTATTTACTGTTATAAACTTTTCAAAATATAGGTTAATTAATAATTAAATTAAATCTTAAAATTATTCTTTTTAAAAAAAAAAAAAACAACAACATCTATAAATTCCTATCTCTAATAATAAGTAAAATATAAAAAATCCATAAATTCTAATATATGACCTGCAAAATAATGAAAAGATATCGGTGAACAGTGCATTTATCTTAAAGGAACAGGATGGCTTGTATATCAAGATCCTAAGAAATAGTAGTACATGAATAACAATCTCATCGAAGACCTGCAAAATAATGAAAAGACGTTGGTGGACACTGCATTTATCTTAAGGATCCGTATGGCCGGTAAGGATGGCTTGTATATTAAGTTTTTAAGAAAAAGAAGGCAGTTATGTTTTTATCTGTTTTAATCCATTTTATTAATTTAAAATAATGTTAATGTTACAATTTTAGTGTTTAAGTTTTTTAATACAAAGGGGAGAAGATTGTCGCAAAATAATAATTCAGCATGAACCAGACCCAAAACCCATAGAAACGTGGAAGAAAGTAGATACCCATAAGTATAAAGTAAATCTGCCACTTCAAATATCGCCGGAGGCACTTGATGCCCCCATCGAAGTAGGCCCAAGGAAGAGAGCAATCAAATATTTCTAAGTCTATTAATCAGACTTTACACACATTTCTTTTCTTGTGGGAAGTGGATCAAAATGGCTCTAGTTTCATATCAAAATTGCCATAGTTTCAGTTGCAATAAAACCAACAGAGATTGAGCAATCAAAGATTTTTGAGTCTATTTTTTTCCTGTGGAAAAAGTCATAATTTTATTTATAATGACAAAATTACATTTTGTAGATGCTAAAAAGCATATGCATATGGCCTCTACCTATTTTCAGAGGATGCTAGGTAGACAAAAAGTAAAAAATAAAAAGTTGACTACAGTTCTTTTCTCCCTTTCTTCTTTTCCACCTTACGCCAACCTCCAGTGTTGAGAGTGGTCGTTACAATGGAGAGCCGATTTTCAGTGAGAGTGTTTTTGTCAGAATCAGATCCTTCTGATCCATGAGTTCGCTTGATGCCCGTTATTTCCATTCCTTTTAGATGGGATGTTTTACGCTGTTTTTGGTTGTTGGAGTCTTCCTCCTCCTTTAGTGTGCTCTTCTGGTTCTTTTGATCCTCTGTCACTGCTTGGTATATTGTTGTTTTTGCTTTTTCGACTTCTTCCTCCAGAGGGGTTGTACATTGCCATCATTTTGGCTGTTTTTGTTGCTTCTTGTTCCATTTGGGAGTTTGCTTTGATTTAGGATAGGCACTGTGGAGGTGTCCTGTTTGAAGACATCCATGGCATCAGAAAGCTGTGTTTTCATAATCTAGTGGTTGTGTCCACTGTATATTATTGAAATTCAAGTTTATACTTTCTGGTAGTCCTTCATTGAGGTCTACCTCAACAAATATCCTGGCAAATGTTAGTATCCCCCTTGAGATTCTGTCCTCATCAGTATTTAGGTATTTTCCCAATACATTCCCTCTGGCGATTAATACATTGTGATGCCAAAAATGTAGCGAGAGGTTGTGCAGCCTGACCCACACTGGCATCTTTGATACCACCATTGTGTTGGCGTCGAATTCTGGGAACCATGGGGTCATAAACAGTCCTGCATTTCCCCAGAACCATGGCCCCTTATTGAGGATGTATTCTCTTTCTTGTTCTGTTCTGAATCTGACTATAAAAAAAGCTTTGGGACATAAGTATATCTCACAGTCTCGAGATCAGGCGTTGTATATCCATTGGTGTAAAACATCAAATTCTGGCCAGAACCCATTGAATCTACATATAACTGATGTGGAATAAAGATCTGTGTACAAGTTTTTTACCTCAGGCATGGTGATGGTGAGTGTAGGATTCTCAAATTTTTGTTCTACAATGTAGGGCCTGGGAGCTCCACTGATGTTGCAGTTTTGTCATGCGCTTGACCCTTGCCTTTGACTGCTTCCTTGAAGGAGCTTGTTCTTTTTGAGCTGGTTTTGGCACTTCCACCCCTCAATTACAAGTTAAGTATTATGGTTGTCTCTGCGGTGATGCCATAGTCCTAGAGCGTAAGATTGTCCTGTAAGTTGTGGCCTGAATAGATCAAGTTTTGCCGATATGCTAGTATACCTAGTTGGGTCTAGATCTTGTTTTTTAGCTCCTGGATCTTCCTCCCTTCCCAGATCCTCCAACAAACAATCTTTCCTTTCAGTGTTTTAATGAAAATATGTATCGAATCCTCTTCTTTTGGGTGTGTGTCTGCCTATGGTGTTGCGGAATCTGTTACCCATGTGCATGGATTTATCAGATCTGATCTTCCCCTTGCTTCCTCACAGAGCTTCATCTTGATCTTGCCTATTAGGTCATCGCTGATTTGCTTGCCTGTCAGTCCTTTTGGGTGTTTGAGTTTCATTTTTGTCAGTTTTGGTGCATATTCTGATAGGTTCGGCAAATGTCTTGGGGATTTCCAAGCTCCTGTCGGTGTTGCCCATGTATTACCTTCCTCTGGGTTGTGGGGCTGTGATCTGGGGCAGAAAGGTGTCTTGGCTTGAGCAAGCCTCTAGATCTGGATGCCTGATCTGTTAGCTCGATGACGGATCTGAAGATAATACTGCCTTTTGTAGAGGGGAGGATCAACCTAGATCTAAGTAATGGCCATGCAGGGGCAGCGTTATCGAACTCAGGTTCATGAATAAGGTGCGCGAAGGGCAATCTGTCCCAGGCCTCAGAGCCGATGGCGTATAGGAAGACGGATGCAGCGCTGTGATCGTCAATGTTCCCTTGGTCGTGGGGCTAGACAGTCGCATAGTAGATACCTGCAAAAACCGTCTCCGCCTCTTTCGTGTCGCTCCTTCTCCGACTTCCACATGCCTCTTACTAAAGCAATCGATTGAATTCTCAGCGGTTTTTTGTTGTGTTTTAACAAACGGCCTCTCGAGGGGAAGGGTGAATGGCACAATCTTGATAGATTTGGGCTGGTATCTTGACGAGTAGCTCAGATGACCATTTTTTAGGTCCCCGCAACCTTTCTCCGACCCTTGATACTCTGTTTCACGGTCTTCCTTCCCCTTATGATTCTTTGCACTCAAAAAAATAGTTGCACCAACAGATCGCTGGAGGACTTGAGCAATGGGCCTCTCTGTAATGAGCAGGGGCGCAACTCTGCCATTGGAGCTGCTACTGCTCAGTGGCTCCCATCCCATGTGACTGAAGTGCAGTGCGGGTGAGAACACACAAGAGTTCATTGTTCTCGTCCTCTATTTCGATAGTCTTTACATTTCCAAGATTTCTGAGTCTATTAATCAGACTCTATCCACATTTTTTTCTTGTGGGAAGTGGATCAAAATGATCATAGCTTCAGCTACAATCACACTAACCGAGATCCATCTAACTCTGCATCTAGTGTAAGCAATCAAACAGGATTAGAAATCACCATCTATCATGAATACAATCCATTTAGTGCAATACATATTTTTCCCTCTTTCCCCCCTCGATCTATATCTATATCTCCCTCCAACTCTACTTCTTTGTCTCTCTATCTGACCACAAAACATACACACACTCTCTTCATCTCGTCATTTTCACTTCCCCCCTCTCTCGCTCCACTTTTCTCTTTCTATGTTTTTTTTCTTCCCTCCCTCTCTCCCCTTCCAAATCCACCTCTTTTTTCTCCCTCTCTCATCCTCCCTCTCTCTCTCCCCCTCCTCCTCTCTCTCAAGTCGTCTCTCTCCCTTTCTCTCCCATCTCCCTCTCTTTGCCCCCATCTCTCTCTCTCTCTCTATCTCTCTCCAACCCTATCATTATCTTCCTCCATCTCTCCTTCTCTCTCTCCCCCTCTCCCCCCTCCATCTTTGTGTTTGCCTCTCTCTTACCCTTCTCTCCCTCTCTCACTCATCTCCTTATCTTTCTTTTCATACCTCCTCTCCCATGTCCTTCAGTTTACTTACTTCAATGCAAGCAATCAAATGGGATTATAAATCACCATATACACCAAAATCAATGCATCTAGTGCAAGAATTCTTCTTCTCTCTCCCCCTCAATCTATTTCTATATCTCCCTCCATCTCTCCTTCTTTGTCTCTCTCACCCCCCTCCTCAAGCGCACATGCTTTCTCCCTCCAAATATATCTATCTCTCCCTCTTTATATCTCTCTCTTCTTCCCTCTATTCACCTTATCTCTCTCTTTCTCTCTCTCCATATATATATATATATATATATCTTTGTCTCTCTTTTCTCTCTATATCACCCCCAAAACATAAACATTGTTTCTCCATATTTATCTATCTCTCCCTCCCTCTTCCTCTCCCTCTCTCTCGTTCTTCCCCTTCTTTCACTATCTCCCCCCTTTTGTCTCTCTTCCTCTCTCTCCATCTCCCTTATTACTCCTCTCTTTCTCCATCTTTCTCTCTCTATATCTTTCTTCTTGCCTCCCTCTTTCTCTCCCTTCCACTCTCCTTCTCTCTCACATTCAAGCTTTCTTCCTTCCTCTCTCTCCCTTTCTCTCTTGGCCCTCTCTATCTCTCTCCCTTATCTCTTTGTCTTTCTCTCTCTCTCTCTCCACCTTCCAACTCTCTCACTATCTCTCCTTCTCTCCCACTCCTCTCTATCTCTCATTCTTTGTCTCTCTATCTCACCCCAAACATATACACTCTCTCTTTATCTCTCCTTTGTCACCCTCTCTCTCTCTCCACTTTTATCTCTCTATGTGATTATTCTTTTCTCCCTCTCTTTCCTTCCAACTCCATTTCTCTATCCCTCCCTTTGTCCTCCTTTCTATTTTCCCTATCTGTTTGTTTATAGTAGTTTTCCTTCTATTTTCCTCATAATTGTATGTGTGTTTGGAGGAGCCAGTCCATAATCCATATATGAAGAACTATGCATGCGTATTTCGACACTTCAATCCCTGCGTTAGGTTTTTTTCTTGAAGAGCTTTGTTGATTGATGTGTTGCATGAAACTTCAAACACATGCAAAAACTGTATTGAGTTCAAACCGTGTGTTGTATATTTTTATGTTCACAGTTGAAAGGTCTAAATGATATATATAACTAGCTATGCGTTGACTGTTGAAATGTCGTATATAACTGGGTGGTGTGTTGGTGAATTCATATTTTTTTTGAAATGTCGTATATTTTTCAATTCGGTGGGACTGATATATATAATTTGGGTGCTCTCCATATGTGAAGTCGTATTGTTTGTATGGTGTTGAAGACCATATAATAGTGTTAGGCCTGGAGTGAAATTTTTTAATGAAACTGTTGGTTTTTTTTAAAGACCTTGTGCTCAAAGACAAATGATACGATTGAAATATTTGAGCTCTTCCTTGAAATTTGTATGCACTTAAATTTGAAGGTCGTAAACATTCATGATGGATTACATACATTTTGTGGTGCATTGAAGTTTTATGGCATATGGTTATTAATATGCGTTGGGTATGAATGGTAATATATATATAACGTGTAATGTTCCAAACCTTATAAGTTGGAACCATAATATTTTATATGTAATGGTATGATTATTTGATAATGGCATTATTATTTTATTATTTTTTGGTATGTAAATCAATTTTATTGTAAAGAGATTTAAGATTTTTTTGTTGTAAATATTATATTTTTTTGTTTAGTTCCGAGTTTATGATACATTTACTCATCTCTATAGTTAGAGTAGTTTTTTCTGGCAATGAAAACTACTATGAGTGGTCCAGGAAGATTAAACACACTTTGATTTTCAATGAGTTGTGGAAAGGAGTTTGTGAAGGAAAAGGATGAACTCTTCCCGAGAAGCTCACTTTTAACAAGGAGCTTTCCATTTGGGAAATCAAGAATATAGAGGCCTATGCCTTGATTCCAACATTAGTAAATGAAGAGATGAGTTGTCATATTTCCCCATTTTCAAATGCTTTTGAAGCTTTAAAGAAGTTGAAGGAATAATGTGACTCACACATTAAGCTTGTAATTATTCAATTGATGATCAAAGTTGTTCAATATTGAGTTGAAAAATAATAACCCTCTTTCCTTAACATAAAAAATAAAAACCATAATACATAATATTGAAGCAACTTTTGAGTTAAATGGATGTTCCTCTCACTTCTTTTCTCAAGACATGGTATCCTACTTATGCTCTGTTGATGAATTCATATTTTTTTTGAAATGTCGTATAGAACATGGGTGTTGGCTCTTTTATATGCGCTGATGCTGCATTATTTGATGATTAAATTCGGTGCGACTGATATATATAGTTTGGGTGCTCTCCATATGTAAAGTCGTATTGTTTGTGTGGTGTTGAAGACCATACAAAAGTGTCAGGCCTAGAGTGAGTTTTTTAATGAAAAAGTTGGTTTTTTTAAAGACCATGTGCACAAAGACGAATGATACTATTGAAATATTTGAGCTCTTCCTGGAAATTTGTATGCACTTAAATTTGAAGGCCGTAAACATTTATGATGGATTACATATATTTTATGTGGTGCATTGAAGTTTTATGGCATATGGTTATTAATCTGCGTTGGGTATGAATGGTATTCTATATATATGATTTGTAATGTTCCAAATATTTATAAGTTGTAATGGTATGATTATTTGATAATGTCATTATTATTTGATTATTTTTTTGTATGTAAACTAATTTTATTGCAAAGATATATAAGTTTTTGTTGCAAATATTATATTTTTTCGGTTTAGTTCTGAGTTTATGATGCATTTACTCATCTCCATAGTTGGAGTAGTTCTCTTTGACAATGAGAACTACCATGAGTGGTCCAGGAAGATAAAGCACACCTTGATTTTCAATGAGTTGTGGAAAGGAGTTTGTGAAGGAGAAGGACAAACTCCTCCCGAGAAGCTCACTTTTAACAAGGAGCTTTCCATTTGGGAAATCAAGAATACAGAGGCCTATGTCTTGATTCCAACATTAGTAAATGAAGAGGTGAGTTGTCATATTTCCCCATTTTCAAATACTTTTGAAGCTTTAAAGAAGTTGAAGGTATAATATGACTCGCACTTTCAGCTTGTAGTTGTTCAATATTGAGTTGAAAAATGATGACCCTTTTTCCTTAACATAAAAAATAAGAGCCATAATGCATGATATTGAAGCTACTGGAGTTAAAATGGATGTTCCTCTCACTGCTTTTCTCAAGGCATTGTATCCTACTTATTCCCATTAACTTGAGTCATTACAAACAAGAAAAAAACTTTCAGAGATTTCTTTTAGCTCTTTGGTGCACAAATTTGCTGAAAAAGAAAAAGATTTTGGGAAGAAGAAGGCAAATGCTCAGTCCCTTGAAGAAGTTGTATTCATTGCATAAAAAGAGAAGAATAAGGGACAATATTCTTATAGAGGAAGAGATGGCCGAAAAGGACAAGAATGAATAATTTTAGAAGTAGGGGGGCAGACATTTCCAAGGAGAAAGGTATGATCTTCATTGCCTATGACGTAATAGAAATGATCATGATGCTTCCACATGTAATCTCTCATGGGACAAGATTAGATAGGAAAGGGATGAAGAGAAAGGGAAATCATCCGAAAAAGGAAAAGGTAAAGCACCTGAGTCTTCTCATTATGTTGTGGAACATTGAAACATTGGAGTAACTAAAGACTTATTTAATGCTTCACTTGCTTCATGGAAATATGCTTCGTTGCTTGATTCAAAAGAAACTTGCTACATGACTTTTAAAAACTATTTATTGAATAATTCACTAACAATGTTGATGGAGCAGTCTACTTTGCAGATAACTCAAAACTCAAGCCATAAGGGCTTGGCACCATCAGGCTCAAACTGTCTAGTCTTCCAAACTTTCTTTTACATGATGTTCTATACCTCCCATAGTTGAGGAGAAACTTTTTGTCTTTGGTCCACATCCGCTAGCAAGACACTCCATTCACATATTTGATAACAAGGTTGAGGTCAGAAAAGCATCAAATCACTCACTTGTCATGACTGGGATAGAAGAAGAAAGATAATTGAAATTGCAAGGAACCTCTGCTCATGCACATAACTTTTCATATAATTCTCACTATGATAAAGGTACACTTCCATCAAGTACTTAATGGCATGCTATATTTGGACATTTGAACTATGTCAACTTTTGTTTGTTGAAGAAAAATGGTGTTACTGGCTTGCCTACAATTCCTAGGAAACTTAAGCAATGTGATGCTTGTATCTTAGGAAAGCACATCAAACAGTCTTTTCAGGATTCTCATTCCATAACGCATAGAAAGCTTGAACTCATTCATTCTAATTTGTGTGGTCCCTATGTCTGTTCCTTCTGCAAATGGTAATAAATACATGATGACATTTATTGATGACTATACTAAAATGTGTTAGGTATATTTATTGAAGAACAAATCTAAAGTTGTTGAAACATTCAAGAAAATTCATGCATGGATTGAAAATGATGCACAATCTCATATTGGCTTTATTCATACTAATAATGGAAAATAATATACTTCAAATGAATTTGAAAAATATCTTTGCCATCATGCGACCAAACATCAAACAATTGTGCCTTATAATCCCCAACATAATGGAGTTGTTGAAAGAATGAACAAGACAATCTTAAATATGGTTCGTTCAATGACATTTTTCAAGAATGTTAAGTTGATTTTTTGGGCTAATGCAATTCTATTTGTTGTTCATATATAGAATAGGTGTCCATATCATGCTCTTCAAAACAAGAATCCCTATGAAATTTGGTATGGCCACATTCCTCTGGTGAGGCATCTTAGGGTTTTTGGTTCCACCTATTATGCCTTGATACCTAAGGATTAATGAAACAAACTTGGTGTAAAGAGTCAAAAATGTATCTTCTTGGGGGTACTTAGATACATCCAAGGCATATAGTATCTATGATGAAGTAAATAAGAAAATTATAATATCTAGAGATGTCACTATTTCTTGAATATTCCAAGACTAACAATGTTGTTGAGTGGAAACTTGATGGCTTGGACTGATTCAGGAATGTAAAGTCTTGTCAAGAGTTTGATAATGATATTCCACATCTTGAAGGGGGGATTCCTATACTAGAACAATTTGTGGAATCTCCTTTTGAAGCACTCTCTCCCCCTCATGAATCTCTATCCACTGATCAAGATGACACTTTGAGTGATGTGATTGAGAGAATTGGGAGGCTAAATCTTGATTCAACCCCATCTCAGTCAATTGAAAAACTTGGTCCATCTCAGAAAAGGTCCTCCGAAATGGCTCATAAAGACACCTGAAAGAGTTCATACTTATGGGGTTGGAAAGGTAGGGACAAGAATCTCAACTATACATAATGGCAATGTTATAGACGATTCTGATTCAGTTGTTGATATGGATGTTTCTTATGATTTTGAAGTAAATTTGTCTACAAATTTTGAACGAACTTCCTTCAAATAAGTCACTTCTCATGATGAATGGAAATAAGCAATGCGAAAAGAATATGATGCTTTGATAAAGAATGGAACATGGAAGCTGGTTGATCCTGCATTGGGAACTAAACCAATTGGATGTAAGTGGGTCTTCAAGAACAAGTATAAAACAAATGGCTCACTTGGAAAGAATAAATTCAGGTATGTGGTAAAGAAGGGGTCGATTTTGAAGAGACTTTTGTTGTAACATACCCCCTACCCACCTATAGCAAGAGAGTAATCACTGTCAGATTTAATCCCCATTGTATGGTCACGGGAATGGGATTACGAAGCTCAAATCACCACTCCCTTGCGTGAATTCTCCTTATATATGTGTTCTCTTTTTTTCTTTTATTATTTTATTTACGTTTATATTTCTTTATTTTTCTCTCACACACATAGGGAATGACTGTCGCCTTTCTCTCACTTCCATGTGGAAGTATACCATGGGATCTCCCAACAATCAGTTAAGTAGAAGGTTCGGGGCATGCATGTCTCTCCACTCACAAACATTGTCCTACATCCCAACCCCCGACCTCTGACTAAGTCGAGATAGGTCCATTATATAAGCACATGGCTTATCTTCTTCTCGAAGGCCTGTCCTCTGACTTCCATCCCAGTCAGGTCAGTATAGCAATCCTTGCTACCATGCTCCTTTCTGTTGGCACACTACCCGACCTCCAACTAGTTAGGGTCGACATCACTCTTCTCTTGTTACCATCGAGGCATCAATGTCGACCTCTAACCTCTGTTATACCCTTGGGACTTAAATGATCCTCTAGGCTGTACATCTGGTTGCGTGGGGTCCACAGTGAATCCATATCAGTTGCTTCTTGACCAATCATGTAAAGGGAGAATCTGGTCATTCCATTAGGAAGTCTTTTCGCCTAAGGTTCTGATCTGCAAATGGATAAGATAATCTGACCTTTTCTATAAGGTTAGGGCTTCACTCCTTTGTGCCGCAATGAATACTTTTCCTTTACCATTCTATGATGGCTTGGTCAAGGAACTTCGTCTTTGCCTTATGAAATGTGCTAGATAGGGATCTCTACGCTCTCCCCAAAGATAAGCCCTACCACCACGCAAGCTTCCTTCAGCTAGTCTTCTTAGCCACAACGTGTTAGATTAAAGTGATCCACGAAGTTACCCTTCCTAGCTTGGGTGATAGCTACAATGAGGGATTCCTATCCTGTGGGCCTTCCCTGCCTTTGGGTAGGGAATTCCTTGCATGGAATCATAGGCGCTCCTACGTCTATTAACTACAATGGGCTTGGAACAAGCATCCAAGAGGTTCTCGCCTCACCTTCCACATGCTGATCGTTTTAGAGTCCATGTTGACTCTACAAGTGGCTTGGTGGAACTACACCAAGCCTTCTTGTACCTTATCATCAACATGAGGATGTCACTTACAGATATCCGGCCTGCTTAAAATGCATGGACAAAGGCCACTTATGTAAAGCTGACAGACCTATAGGTAAAGCTCTAGTGATCGAAAAGCCCAAGGGAACTCCCTTTGATATGCATGCTTTGCTTTCCTGGAAACACAACAACTTGTAAACAAATACATGGCTATAAAACAGTCACAGACCCTATTAGCAAAGGATCTCCCATGTAAAAAATATAATAATAAGAAGGGTCTCAAAACCCACTTCTTTTCAAGGTTCACTTCAGGCTCTATTGACTTTCAAGTGAACACACCTCACCTCACCTGAAGTGCACATACAGTTATTCACCCCCTTTTTAGGGAGTCCAAAACCCACTATACCAATAGGGAAACATCCAAAAGTTATTTGAGCAAGTCTTCCTCAAATTCTATATCAGGGTGGTATCTTCCCATGCTATTACAAGGCTCCAAAGTATGCCATGTCAACGCACAACCTCCAGGGGACCCAAGCTATTACAGGGCCCCAGAGATTTCATCCCAACCCACAACCTCCGGGGGTCCAAGATGTTATAGGGCTCCATAGACCTTTGTCTCCACCCACAACCTTTAGTGATCTATGTTGTTACAGGTCTCCAGGGATCCTATCTCAACCCAAAACCTCCAGGGACCCTAAGTTGTTATAGGGCTCCAGAGACTAGCAACTCAACCATTAGCTTCCAAGGAGAGAGAACCAATCCCATTCTCTTCTCTTCTCTTTAGCATTGCCTGCTAAAATATTATGTTGGAGGCTCGATTCCCCTTCTCGGTTTGCCTCCAAACAAAAGGGTCTTTGCTTCCCTTATTGCATGGAGTTTCAATGGGTCTCTCTCTCTCCAAGCAAAAGTATCTCCTCTTCCAATTGAGCCCCCCTTTTCCTTTTTTTTTTTGTTTTTCCTTTCAATTGAGTCTCCTCCTCCTTTCAAATATGCATCCCCTCTTTCTTTTCGAATTCCTCCTAATTTTGTACCTTTTATCCTCATTGCATTTTCTATCAACATTTTTTATTGCTACCTCCTTGTTGTTTGCATCCCTTCATAAATTATTGTCCCATTTACTTGTTGCCTTGTTTCAAGCAATCATGGGTGTGAGTACTCTTCCTAAGCCCATTTAATTTCAAGGACCAAGTCATTAACTTCATGCACTAGCCAACCTTTAATGGTTGTCCTACAAAATTAGGTTTCTTCTTTGCATAAGAAACCATAACATCCCAAGCAACAATCCTCCTCCCCCGGCTCTTGGATTTGTGTCCCTTTGACTCAGTCCCCTTTTTCTTTGATTTCAACATTGCATAATATTAATGACACATTAGAATGTGGCTTATGTGAGAACCTTGGGTGGGTTGTCACTGTCCCCTCCCCCTTGAGGGAACGCCACCCTTGGTGTTCATTTACCCATATACAATGCCAAAATTAAAATAATACACAAACACTAGATTTCAATAATAATTGCAGGTAATTTGATCAAACAGTTGTAATAAAAATATCATGTCATTTCATCCAATGAATATAACAAAAATGACATATACATTAAATATTCATATTATTTCAAATAATTAATAAAATTTTACTTAACAACTGCACATATGGGATCTGTGCAAGGGTAAGGAAATCTTATAATTTAAATACTTAGAATTAAATTACTTATGGATTAATGATCACATTATTGAGGGATACTTAAATCTGATATTGAGTAGAGAGGAAATCTAGGGCCCATATGCACGAGAAGATAGATTAACTAATTACTTCACTGATAAATTTGAATTGGTAGGTTGGATAGACATCAAGCCTATCTAATGTTTATGTACTTGAAGAAACTACAAAAATGGATTAAGTGAGGTTTCCAAAAGGTTTGATCAATTCATTGCACATCATGTGATATGATAAAGGATTGATTAGTTCAGAATGTGGGTGCTAAGGTTCAATGTTCTAACCATTATCCTATATTTAGACTTAAGAAGGGTGAAAAAAAAGGAATCTCATTTTAAATGCAATCCTCATTAGCATGAAGGGGATTATTTTAAAAGTCTAGTTCAAGAGAATCGGAGAAGTTATTAGTCAAATTCAAATGTCCCTACATGTGCACAATTTACAACAGTGTTGTGCTAAGTAAAAGAGAAAGTAGTCATATGGGTGGGGGAGAGAAAAAAACATAGGGATTGATTTCTCAAGGAAATTGAATAGAAATTTGAGGTGATATATGAACAACACAAGGTAGTTCATATGGTACAATATGACATGGAAATAAGAAGATACGTGGAAATCCTTAGGTCCAAGTTATTACTCAACTAGGAAAAGGAATGACATCTTAAGAGCCAATCTTTATGGATAAAGGCAGGGAACTTGAACAACAAATATTTTTAGAGGTTTATAAATTATAGGAAAAATATAAAATACGATTTTGGAGTTGAATGAAAATGAAAATAATCTAAAATTTCTTCTGCTTGGCTAAGAGCTTGTCTTCCTCATACACAAGGAAACATGTTAACGACCCAAGACCCAGAGGCATCTAGTAGGAGTGATATCCTTTCCCCTTATGGACCACCATTGGGTTATTGAAAGTGGTGTGGTTTTCCTTGAATAATGATTACGATTTAACCTGTATTGCGGATAAAAGTTATTGATGGTTGTCCTCAACACTGGTTTGACAACCAAGTTATGATAGGTTTTCCCACCATGTATGAAAATGAAGGTAATGAGATCTATGGTTTCATAGACCCAACATCCTTGTAAGTTGGACATTACAAAGAAATATTTAAGGATTGAGATTAATCAAAGATTAGGGAGATTCTTAAATTGATTTCTCATTATTTGAGACTTATTGAGGAAGAAGACAACAAAGTACTATACAACATAGTGACTAAAGAAAACCTCCTTATCATAATTAGTTCTTTTTGGAAATATAAGTGTACTAGTATAGATGAATGGATGGATGACTAAGTTTTTTGTGGACTTTTTTTTGATGTATTCAAATATTATTTTCTTTATGTTGTTAAGAAAATTGATTTATTTGAAAAAAATCGAGTGAAATATTAAAAACAATATCCTAGGAACCAAAAGACTAGTACAAAAACCAGAAATATTACAGAAAAGGGAAAGTATAGAATGATATATTACATTTGTTAGATCTATGGTGTGGAAAATACATGAGAGTGTGTGAATATATAGAAATGGAATATTCCTAGAAAATAGCTAACACACCTAGAAGATATGAGTACCTATATGGGCTTGCATCAAATACTAGTTGGTTGCATTGGAAAAATAAGTGAGTTGGAAAATAACTCTAACTCCCCTCGCCTAAAGAAATACAATATACTAGTTGGTTGCATTGGAAAAATTAATGAGTTGGAAAATAACTCTAACACCCACCCCCTAAAATCAAGATGTAGGGAGTAAACAAAGAACACAAAAATGGGTCCCAACAACTAGGCATGCTAACTACCCATGTAAAAACTATCATAAGTAGAGAAAAGGAGAAAGACCCATACGAAAAAAACTTCTCCCCAAAAGAGAGAAAATAACAAAAACAAAAGGTGAAGGAAGGAGGACTCAAGATGACCCCCCCAAGGACAAATTCCTTCACCCTAACCTTCAATCGTAATTGAAGAAAACAAGGTGATGCCAAAGGTTTAATGAATATGTCAACATATTGTTCTTTAATAGGAAAATAATCCAAGCTAAAAAAATCCATCCTAGATGAGTTGCTGAAGGAAGTGCATTTGGATCTCATTGTGTTTTGTCCTTTGATGCTCGACTAGTTTGTGAGAAATGTGTATGGAACTTCTATTATTGCACCAAAGAGTGTTAGGATGATCATGATGAATGCCAAACTCTATCATTAGTTGTTGAATCTGAATAACTTCTTGATTGGTAGGAACTATAACACAATACTAAGCTTCTATAGAAGATAGTGAAATTGTTGACTACTTCTTGCAAGACAAGGAAACAGGAAATTATTCAATGTGAAAGAAAAAGCTAGATGTGAAGTTCTAATCATCAACTAAACCAACCTAATAGAACCAATTAATACACAAGCTAGGAAGCAGCATAGATATACTAAACGCCAAAGGTAGAAGTACACTAAATATACCTCAAAATGTTTTTTGTAGCCTTTCTAGTGACTCTCATGAGGATTTTGAGAGAATCAAGAGAGAAGCCATAATATAAAAGAGCTGTTAGGATGTGTATGAGTAAACTACAATAGATTCCAAACTAGTTATTGATATAGTAAAGTATTATAGTTTGGTGTTGAGAAACAGGTAGAAATGGGAACACTTGTCTAAAATGGAGTAGGAAAGGTTTATAACCAAGAATGTTAAAGAACTTAAGTAAATAAAGTGCATAGTTATATTGGAATATGGGGATCTCTTATGAAGTCTAAATAACCCATGTACCAAGAAAATAATGCAGAAGTCGAAAATATTTCATATCAAACTATCCCATCAATGTTTCCTTAACACTATGAATCATATATGAAGAAATCCCTATGAGAATCTGATTTGAATTTTTGAAGGGAATGAAATGAAATATATATTTATTACCCAAACATAGATATACAATGCTTGACTTCAATTAATAAATGAAAATTTTCAAAATTGTATAAATGAAAAATGAGATATCTAAAAAGAGATGTGACGACTACACACCTTTGTTGAACTAACTTACAATGAGGCTTGGATTCCTTTTTATCATAAAAATTAAATGAGAAACCCTAAACATTTGAAAACCTAACCCTAAGAGATGAAGCTCCAAAGGCTTATGGGCCCCGCTGGGGTAAGTTGGAACATCAACTTCTTGGGATCATAAC
The DNA here is from genome assembly GCA_000404065.3 of Pinus taeda. NCBI lineage: Eukaryota > Viridiplantae > Streptophyta > Pinopsida > Pinales > Pinaceae > Pinus > Pinus taeda. The sequence continues at coordinate 49,393 of APFE030097796.1, forward strand.
TTTTGCATACGATCTCAATTTGATGTGCATGATAATCCATTGGAAATGTTTAAATGAGAAGTAAAAAAAAATTATTGCAGAGTATTAAGAGCTCATTTCCCAAATAAAACATTGTTTAAGGCCTCAAAATGACTCAATAAGTTCAAGACCTAAAAACTAAAAAAAAAACTGCCAAAATAAGAAAAAATAATTATATTGTTAGCTAGTGGAATAGGTGGGTGGCCACCGATATCCATCAAGATCATTTGCCCCCCCCGGGTTAGAAAGTAATGGTCATTTCATCCAATAGATGGGGAAACTTCTTCTCAACTTGGCCCCCATTGAACCACTTGTCTTGGTGTAAGAGTTGGCCAACTTTGACAACCCAATACAAATGGATCCTTTGTTGGCAAGTTTTCTTAATCTATGTGTTCACGATTTGATTAGTCATGGCATGTTCAATGTAATCTAGGTTGGGATCTATTAGTTTCAAATGTTTTGTGATATTTTATGTGTCCAACAATGGTGGAAAGTATGGTTGAAGCTGGTCCACACTGAGCACTAGGCGCAGGCCAAGAAACAGGGGGATACTTAGCTCAAAAGCATTGTCACCCACAACCTCGGAGATTGTGTGAGGTCCATAATGTATTGGTAAAATATTTTTATGGGCCCTTGATCCAGGAGGATCCTCAAAATTCTTAGAATGTCTCATATGCTCGCAAAACTAGTGCCAAGTCGAAGAGCTCATTACGTTGATTCTGACAGTATATTCGGTTTCTAAAATGACCTCTGTATGAAGGAGAAAACACACTCTAAAGTTTATGGAAAACAAGTAAAAAAAATGGGCCTTGTAGGCCAAGTGGTAGTCTCTTAGCATGACACATGATGGTCAAATTCGATGCAGGTATAGGTCAAAGTCAACGCAGAGGTCAGATGGGAAGATTCGAGGGTTGAACCTGTGACCTCCATTGTAACACCACAAAATTTTATTGTTACACTATGCTCGTGCTTTGATAATACATCAGCGTGTTATTATACTTAAAATTTGTTTGAATAGTAGTGGGGGTAAGGGTTGGTAGAGCCTGCCAACCTAGCGGCCCCACCAAACCCATGGTGTATATTATCGGTGGTCCACAGTTGGCAACAATTACGTTGATCAGTGCACAACCAACAGATGGATAATACAACAACTATACCATGGGTTATAACAAATATGCCACCAGTCGCATATTGTATAGACCCCCGAGACCATAGTTTGTAACCATATGTTATATTTAATGCCATGGGGAGATTTACAAAATCGTCGGTTTTGTTTTACTATGTAAAACTATGGTTATCAACCATAAATTATATTTAGCGCATAGTTGAAAAAAATTACAATATAATTCCAATGATTTCCATGTTTTCCATTCAAAAGCCCAGGAGGTCTGCGGGTTTGACCCTGGGACCAGCCCACGGCCTTATAAAATATTTTCCATTGCACCAGTGCGAAGGGAGTTAGAATTTGAGTTTCAAAATTGTTTCTTATTTGTGCCTGTAAATTCCTTTTTGGGCATATCTTGGACATCCTTGGGCCTTTTTGAGAACAAAAAGTTGCATTGGAGAGAAGGAGTCAAGGATTTCATTCTGACAGTATCCATGGGTGGCCACATGCACAGTCCAGAATGGATAATTTTTATGTAAAGAGACTTTTTGAGCATTCCTAATAAAGCGGACACCCACTTGGAAGTGGACCTGGAGATGTAGTCCAGGAGGGATGAACTCCATCATCAAATATCTTGAGTTTTATTCTTATTTTATCTGTTGTTTCTGCTTATGTTCATATTTCAATTTTATGTTTAGAGGCACTTAAAAATCAATTTATCTCATTCATTCACATAAAAGAAACCTTAATTAATATTTGGTGAAATTGAGAAAATAGTCAATCCTGTGTTTTCGGATCATATTTTGGTATCAGAGCAAAGTTGATCATGTATAAGAAAGATATTTGACAATGTGAATGTTGACTAGATCCAGGTCACAACATGGAGAAGGGAAAATTGAAGAGATAAATCCATAGATTGGAAAGTGGAAAAGCTCACAAAAGATGACAGGTTCAAATGAAGGAGAATCTCCTGAGACAAATAGCGAGGAGAAATTTCAGCAGATGTTCCTTAATATTCAGAGGATAATTGCAGAACTTTATGAAGACAAGAAGACTAGAGATGCACCTTCGTCTTTTAAAGGAACAAAAGTGAAAAAGGGAAAGGAAAAATTTGATGGTAATGAAACTCCTTCTCCTCCATCTTCCTCTTCTTCTTCTTCTTCTTCCTCATCCTCTTATCATTCCAGTTCAGATTCAGACTCACAAAAGAAGCAAAATAAATCTCCTTTTTTTAAGCTTGATGTTAAGTTTGAATTGCCAATATATGATGGTGAAATGAATCCTGAAAAGTTAGATAATGGGATAAAGCAACTTTAGGTGTATTGTAGAATTCAGAGTATTTTTTATGAATCTGTAAAAATTCAGTTAGCTACACTTTAGAATGTGGGGGGGGGGGGGGGGGGGGTTGTGACTTTGATTTGGTGGGAAAGTAAAACTAAATCAGATCTGAAGCATAACGGTAAAATTATCTCTTTATGGTCTAATTTTGTTAAAGTTCTTGGAAAGCAATTCTGTCCTTTAGGATATATGCAATAGGTTGTAATGGATTGGTAGCATTTAAGGCAAGGTAAAGGACAGAATGTGCAAACGTTTACACAGGAATTCAGGAAAAGTCATTAGCACTAAATGTTCCATTAAACACATGGGATACTTTGTTAAATTATATTGGAATTTTACATTCTTATTTGCGACACACATTGCTTATGTTTAATCCAAGTGACTTTGATGAAGTGCATGTGCAAGCCATTCATATTGAATCACATGGAAAACATTTTTAGTCAAACTTTACAAAGAAACCATTCAAGCATTCAGAGAACAAAGATTCCAAAGAAGGCAAAGGGAAGAGCAAGTTGAAAGGGAAGAAACCGACAAAAACTAAGAAAGAAGGGGAAAGGCCTACTTGTACTCATTGTAAGAGGGTTGGACATGATGACTCCAAGTGTTGGAAGCTTCATTCAGAACTTAAGCCAAATAAGTTCCTTAAGAAGAAGGGTGAGATGAAAGCTAATGCTGTAGCCCAATAATATTTTGGATCTGACTCTGGTGATGAAAAGAAGATAACTGCTATGGGTTTGACAAGTAATCCTTCTGAATCTAGCTCTAGTTCTACTCATTCTTTATCTTCTTCAAAATCTAATGAGGTGATTGAAGAAAATAAGAGAGTTGATATGTTTCATATCAGGACTATCTCCAAGAACACTAAGATAGATATATTATTCAATAGTGGATCGTAGGAAAATCTAATATCTGAGGAACTAGTAAGGAAATTGGGATTGGAAACTAAAAATGATCCAAAACCATACCCTTTAGGATGGTTGAAAGAAAACACTCAAATGCAAGTCACAAAACATTGTCGATTAAGGTTTTCAATTACAACTAATTTTGTTGATGAAGTTGATTTAGATGTGATTCCTTTGGATAAATGCGGAGTTGTGTTGGTTAGTCCTTATCTTTATGATCAAGATGCCATATTTCATAGAAAGGAAAATAAGTATCATCTTTCTAAAGAAGGAATTGAATACATTGTCAGGGCACACAAAATGAAGACAAGCTTGGATTTAATCAATGTAAATCAAATGAAAAGACTCATAAATTCAAGTAAAAAGTATGTTATCATGTTTATTAAAGAACAACCTAAAGATAAGTATGATGATTTCAACGGGTGTGATTCTTACTTTAAGGACAAATTGGTTGAAATAGTAGATTCTTATAGAGAATAGTTTAAAGAACCAAAAATTCTACCTCGAAAACGAGAAATACAACATGAGATTCAATTACGATCTGATGACCCTCTTCCAAATATTGGCATGTATCGTATGTCAGTCATAGAAAATGAAGAAATTAAGAAACAAATTCAGGAATTGGTTGATAAAGAGTTCATTCGACCTAGTTCTTCTCCATGTGGATCACTGATCAAATTAGTTCCTAAGAAAGACGGAACTTGGAGAATGTGTGTTGATTTTAGAGCCTTAAATAAAATCACCATCAAGAATAGGTATCCTCTTCCAAGAATAGACGATTTGCTTGATCAGTTAAAGAATGATGTTTATTTTACAAAACTGGATTTAAGAAGCGGTTATCATCAGATTCGTATTGTAGAGAATGATATATGGAAAGCTGCTTTTAAGAATAGACAAGGGCTTTATGAATGGTCGGTTATGTCGTTTGGTTTATGCAATGCTCCAACAACTTTTATGAGAGTGATGAATGATGTGTTTCGTCCTTTTATTGATAATTTTGTCATATTCTATCTTGAAGATATTCTTATTTTCCATTCAAGTTTGGAAGAACACGTAAAGCCTGTTAAACAAGTTTTTGATGTGTTGCAAAGAGAGAAATGGTATCTCAAACTTTCTAAGTGTGAATTTGGGAAAAATTCCTTAGTTTATCTTGGTTACATAGTTGGAGGAGGTCATTTTAGAATAGATCCAACTAAAATTGATGTAATCCTTCAATGGCCAAGACCTCAAAATGTGACGGAAGTTAGAAGTTTCATGGGTGTAGTTTAGTATTGGAGGAAATTTATTTCTCATTTCTCTTTTATTGCATCACCACTTCATGCTTTAACAAGTTCTAAAGTCTCCTTCAAGTGGGGAAGAAAACAACAAAAAACATTTGATATTTTAAAGCAACAAATTGTGACAACTCCAATCTTAGCATTACGAGACCTTCAACAACAATTTGAAATAGAAATTGATGCTAGTGGGTATGCAATGGGTGCAATGTTATTTGCAAAAAGGAAAGTCTATTTGTTTTCATTAAGAGACATTTTCTAAAGCAGTTGCTAACTATCCAACATATGATAAAGAATTATATTCATTAGTGGAAAGTTTTAAAAAATGGAAACATTATTTAATGGGAAAAGAAACAATGATTCATACAAATCATCAACCACTTCAGTACCTTCAATATCAAACTAAGTTGCAATAGTCTCGACATTATAGATGGATGGGGTTTTTGCAGAAATTCCACTTAGTAATCAAATATAAGAAAGGTACCACCAATAAAGTAGTTGATATGTTATCAAGACCTTCTTTGAATGCTTCAATTATTCTTCAAAATATTTCTTTAGCACATGAAAGTTACATTGAACAATATGTTGAAGATATTGATTTCAAAGATGTTTATGAATCACTAACTCGTGGTGCTCAAGTTGAAGAAGTGAATTGTCATGTTCATGGCATGTTATTGTACCATCTTGGAAAGTTGTGCATACCACATGGAGAAAGAGTACATGTGATCAAGGAAGCACATTCTTCTCGTGTTTCAGGGCATTTTGGTGTAGGTAAGGCAGTGGCACAGTTACAAAGGTATTGCTATTGGCCTCAAATGAATGAAATAGTTGCTAAGTACATCAAAGGTTGTGTCTTGTTTTCAAAGAGAAAACCAAGCAACAAAAAGTTAGGTTTGTATATGCCACTTCTAGTTCCTTCTAGACCATGGGACAATATATCTATGGATTTTGTAGGAGGACCTCATGTGTATAGAAAAGGGCATGATTATTTTTATGTTGGGGTTGATAGAATTAGAAACATGTGTATTCTTGTTCCATGTAGAAAGCAAGTTACTGTTGAACAAACTGCGCAACTGTTCTTTCGAAATGTATGGGTTCATTTTGGGTTGCCTACTTCTATCATTTCAGATCGTGACTCTCGTTTCATGGGAGAGTTTTGGTCCACTTTGTGGGGACTCATGGACACTAAATTAAAAAAGAGCAAAACTTTTCATCCACAAACTAGTGGGAAAATAGAGGCGGTGAACATAATAGTGGTACATATTCTTAGAGTCTATAGTAGCAAGCATTCTAAGTTGTGGGATGAATCCTTACATTATGTTCATAACGCTCACAACCGGGCCTTGCATTCTTCTACAGGTAGATCTCCTTTTGAGACATGTTTTGGGTACCTGCCAAAATCACCAACAGACTTCATGTTTGGTGAAGAAGCTAAGGAGGATGGACATGGAGATACCGAAAAAATAATCAAGTTCATTGAAAGAATCCAAAAGATTCATAAAGTAGTACAAGATCAACTAGAGAAAAGTTAGACCAAGTATAAAATGCGCCATGACAAGAATTGAGTGGATCATCACTTCCAAGTTGGTGATCAAGTATGGCTACACATCAACAAAGAAAGGATGAAAGGTGAAGGTAATATGTTGGAACCTATCAGATATGGTCCATTTAAGATTGTTGAAAATATTGGGTAAAATGCATTCCGGTTAAATTTGCCTCCATACATGCACATATATCCAATTGTAAATGTTGAAAATTTGAAGTTGTATGAACCTCCTATGATCATGGATCTAGAGGAAAATGATCAAATTCATACTGTAGATGATTTTTCACCTAAATGTGTGACTGACCTACAGGAAGATACCATTTTAGACAGAAAGGTGCACACTTCTAGGCATGGATATGTTGAGTATCTTCGAGTGGGACTCAAATGCATGAATCCAAGCAAAGAAAGGTGGTGGAGATCAGAAGGGTGAGGGAGTTGTACCCTCACCTCATGTTTTCTTAAAACCAAAATTTTGGTGGTCCAAAAGATTCTAGTGGAGAGGATCGATCCAAGTGGATCCTCAAAATTCTTATAATTTTACAGTCTCGGATGGTTGCAAAAATAGTTCCAAGTCGAAGAGATTGTCGTGCTGATTCGGTAATATATTTGGTTCCAAAAATGGCCTTTGTATGAAGGAGAAAACGCACTTTGAAGTTTATGGAAAACAAGTAAAAAAAATTGGGCCTTGCAGGCAAAGTGGCAGTCTCTCATTGTGACATGTGGTAGTCAAAGTCAATGCAGATACATGTCAAAGTCAACACAAAGGTCAGGGGTCAAACCCACGACCTCCGTTGTAACACCACAAAACTTTACTGTTACACAATGCTCATGCTTTGATAATACATGGGCGCGTTATTATACTTAAACTTTATTTAAATAGCAATGGGGTAAGGGTTGGTGGAGCCCACCAAACCCATGGTGTATATTATCGATGCTCCATAGTTGGCAACAGTTATGTGGATCAGCACGCAATCAACATATGGATACTACAACAACTATACCACGAGTTATAACAAATATGCCACCAATCACATATTGTATAGACCGCGATGACCATAGTTTATAACCATATGTTATATTTAATGCCATGGGGAGATTTACGAAACCATCGTTTTTGTTATACTACGTAAAAACTATGGTTATCAACCATAAATTATAGTTAGCGCATAGTTGAAACAAATTGCCATATAATTCCAACGATTGCCATGTTTTCCATTCAAAATACCGGGAGTTCCGCGCGTATGAGCCAAGAGACCTGCTCGCAGCCTTATAAAAAATTTATCATTGCACCAATGTGGAGGGACTTAGAATGTGAGTTTCAGAACTGTTTCTTATTTATGCTTGTAAATGCCTTTTTGGGCATATGTTGGCCATCCTTGGGCCTTTTTTAGAACGTAAAGTTGCATTGGAGAGCAAAGGTCGAGGTATTAATTCTGAAAGTAGCCATGGGTTCCTGCGTACACAGTCCAAAATGACTAATTTTTCTGTAAAGAGAATTTTTTAGCATTACTAATACAGTGGACGCCCACTTGGAAGTGGACCTGGAGATGTATTCCAGGAGGGATGAACTCCATCATCAAATGTCTTGAGTTTGCTTCTTATTTTCTTTGTTGTTTATGCTTATGTTCAGATTTCAAGTTTATGTTTAAAGGCACTTAAAAATAATTTTTTCTCATTCATTCACATAAAATAAACCTTAGTTAATATTTGGTGAAATTGAGAAAATATTCAATCTTGTGTTTTCGGATCAGCCCCTATAAGGCATTCCTTTTGCTAATGCAACCAAACCTTACTTCCCACTTGAAACTTGTGTGGTACCCAATGCTCATCATGGAATTATTTTATTTAGTATTGAATTTTTGCAAGGTATCATGGACCTGTTGGTACACATGCTCAATTCATTCAATAAAATTGGTAGTTTTTTGGCTCCATATTAAACTTGTGCAAATTATGTCTCTACATTTGCAAGGGGAAGTGTGACATCAATAGAACACAATGGTTGAAATATCAAGCCCACTTGAAAGGGGATGTGTCCAGATTAGCTATGGAGAGATCTATTGTAGTTGTACTTAATATAGGGGAGACTCTCATCCCATGTGCCTGGATGCTTGAAGTTGTACATGCATAAAATGTCCACAATCATCCTTTTCATGAACTCCATATTACCATTATTTTGGGGCTAGAACAAAGTTGATATTGTGAGTGTGGCATCCAACAATAACCAAAGGCTATACTAAAATGTGTCTAGGAACCTGTTATCCTTATCGGTATGATGGTATGTAGGATCCCAATATGTACCCACACCTATTCAAAGAAGAGATTGGTAGTGTCTTCTACAATGATTCTCTTCTTGCAGGGATTTAAAATGGAAATCTTAGAAAATCTATCAACGACCACAAACACATAGTCATTACCATGCTTGGTAGAAGGAAGGCCAAACATATAGTCCATCAAGATGGATTCCCAAGGTTGGATAGGATTAGTAAGAGGGGTGTACAAGCCTTTCTTCTTAATGGCTGGTTTAGTGATGGTGTAAGCGGTGCAGGACCTGATATACTTTCCAACATCCTGTCAAAGTTTTGGCCAATAAAAATACTTTTACAATACTAGCATTTTCTTCTCCACACCAAATTTCCCTACTACTCATCTGTAAAGTGCTTCCTATATCAACTTGATACACTTGATTGAAGGAACTCAAAGGTGTCCTAGGTAGCACAAAAGTGGATCCTGGAGGTGGAAGTTTGGAACTTACTTGCTTGCCATCAACATCTAGTATGTGGAAATGAATTATGAGTCATAGTTGTATAACTGTAGCCACCCATAGGTCTCCTTCCCATAAGAGTTGAGAATTTTGGTCAATGCCACAACTATGGGCTGAATAAGGTAGTCTGCGAGATGATTGGTGCTACCCATTTTTTAATGTTCAAATAAAATTGTTGTAGGTATGCGAACAATTTCTGATGGCAGTTATTTTGTAACTTCTCTTATGCCTGCATAAATTGAAGAGGTATGTGATCTATGTGGATGATTGTCTCATTTCCTAGAATATAATGTTTCCATTATCATTAAGCCTACATAATGGAACACATATCCTTATCATAGGTGGGATGGGAAGAGTTTTGGGGCTAATATTCCATGTTTTTTCCAAAAAAAAGATTCGCCAAATTCCATTTTTCAAAAAAATGAATTCACCCAAATTTTATAGTATAAAATTATTTTATCTTAAAAATAGCCAATATTATATATTGTCTAATATAAAATAATTAGAACTCTAAACATTTTTACAAAATTATCATCAAACATTTTAAAATTAGGATATTAGGACTAGTAAGATTCACCAAGGTTGCTAAACTTTAAGATAAACTTCCATCCTTAAAATTTTCCTTGTGTGGGGTTATCTATGAACAATTTCAAAGAGTGTTTCATTGTGATAGGCCACTAAAAGTCCTTTCTAAATAAGGACTACACCAATAGCATAGTTAGAGTCATCTTTCTCAATTTCAAATGGTTGTTGTAGGTATCATAGGGTGAGGCCTGGTGCAAAGCAAAGACAATGTTTTAGTTCATCGAATTCCTTATGTTGTGAATCAAACCCAAAAAAAATTATTTTTCCCCACCCTTAGTCAATTGACTTAAGGGAAAAAAATTATAAGAGAACCCCAACAAGAATATTTCGTAGAAGTTACCATGACCCAAGAATCTGTGAAGCTTTGTTAGAGTCATCAGGGCTTGCCAATTTTAAATGAGTTGTATATTGGCTAGATCCACATGCACACCTTTCGCATCAATAATGTAGCCTAGGCATTGGATCTTGTCCATTTTGAAGGATCATTTTTCCAAGTTAGCACATAGCTTGTGCATATGTAGAGTGTGAAGGACCTTTTGAATATGTTGCAAGTGTTCTGCCCAAATCTTACTGAATATTAGGATATAGGGGTGAATGCATGAAGATGGGTTACTCTTTTGGGCCAAATGTGGCGATGAAATTTCAAAATTTTACTCTTTTATCGAATTGAATCCCTCAAAATTCATATGAGCATTGTGAATTTTGATTCAAAGTAAAGGTACAGTCTTTAGAGAATTAATTATGTTGTCCTAATGATATTTTTTGCAAAAAAATTTAGTGTCGTGTAATATGTCAATTTTCCATTAAATGAAATGGTTTTCCTTGTAAATTTTCACACATCTTAAGAGGTATATGTGTGTTCATATATAACTAAAAATAATATATATATATATATATATATATATATATATAATATATATATATATATATATATATATAATGCAAAATTATATATTTTTTATTATTTCTTGAAGTTGGTAAAGTAATAATTCAATTGCATTTTGTAGATGAATGTGTTCGCATAAGATTTTTTCTATTATTTAAATAAATTCAAAAACCAAGAGTACCCTGTTTAAGAGGACTCATAAACAAAAAAAAATATATATTTTTTGAAATTTTTGAATTTTTGTATATTTTATGTTATCGATTTTTTATTCAGCTTCTTTGAAACTATTCAAAAGAAAATTCAAGCATTATTTTTATAAGAAATTAGATAAAAAAATATCATATAAACTCGAAAATGTCAAACTCATATGCCATTGGATAGAGGATTATTTCCAAATCCAACATGATCAACTTTGCCACTTAAGGACACATTTTGCCTGAAGTCTGCTAGGATACAAAATGGTGGTGCAGAGAAATCTGCAAAAGAGGAGCTAAAACTTTGTTTTTTAGACCCTCAACAGCTCGATCGAGTGCTAAAAACACTCGATCGAGTATTCGAGACAAAATTTCAAATAGTTCGATTGAGGAATTTAAGAAAACCTCGATCAATCCCTTAACATGGTTAAACAAAGGCTTGATCGAGCTATCATAATTATCTAAAAGAAAATAGAGAGAAAAAAAATGAAACCTTTCAATAACTTATCTTTAAGCGAATTATAAAATTTATTTTATTCCACAATTTTTATTTTTTTTATAATATTCAAATATATTCCAAACTCTAATTTTCCTTAATTATAAATCCAAATTTATTTTATTTATTTTACTTAAAATTAATTGTAATAATTTATAGATAACTTTCTATAAAAGATTTTAACTTTGCTTTTAGAATTTTAAAATTCTTAAAAAGATAATTTGTTTATTGTTTTGATTTTAAATATAACATATTTTATACTTAATCATTTTTTTTAATTTGTCAATAAAAATAAATCAAATTATATAAAAAACAAACAACCTAAACTAAACTAAATTATTTCCTACTCACATTTATGAATATGTCACCATCAATTCTACTTGAAATATGTTCACAAACTAATACAAAAATGAACACTAATTATAAATATTGTGTAGTAGATTACTCATTAACCATTAAAAAAAATCATATATTATATTTTTCAAATCATTACTTTTAAATTTTTGTAAATTTTACAATATTTTATTTTTAAAAATAATTTCTTATGCTTTAAATTACTCAAATTCAAATTGGTCAAATAAGGTTTTAAAATTTATGATTTCATTATGTTTTTATTATTTTAAAAATATATATTGCAAACCTAAATTAGGAGTAAAGTTTTCTATATATACTTCACACTTATGTAGACTAAGTACATAATTGAGTGCAATCACATTTTACAGGTTGAGAGAGATTTATAACTGCATATACCATTGCATCCATTACAACTATATTAATTGTAAATTAAAACTATTACAATTTCATTAATTATTATTGCACTCATTTCATTCCCTAAACAAGTGGATATTATTGCATTGTGTGTGTGTGTTGAAAACAATGTTAATACTGAGAGGGGGGGTGTGCATTGATATTAAGACTAATTTAAACTTTTATGTCAATTTACATTTACTCATTCAAACTTGGCATCCATTATATGAGAGCAACCATTAACAAACCATAACAACAACCATGTCAATCAATACAAGCATACACATCATGAGCAAAAAACAAATGAGGCATGGAGGTTTAATGTGGAAACCCTTTCGGGGAAAAAACCACCAAAGCTTGTTATTTTTATTGATGTAAAAAAGAGAGCACCTACTCTATTACATAGCTATGTTTGTGAGCCACCACTCGCAGGAAGCACCAACTCCCTTTGATTGTTTGCTACCACCCACTAGCAAGAAGCACCAACTCCCTCCTTTTGTAGACACCTGATCAGCCTACTAGAAGCACCATTTGAAGCACCAACATGCAGCTCCTTGGATTTATGCAAGCATTAACTTGCAGGAGGTTGTAGATTTTCTGCAAATTCTCTACAAATCTCGCTCTGATACCATGTAGAAATTTTGCAAATTCTCTACAAATCTACCTCTGAGATCTTTGTAGAAAATATGACTCTAGATTAAGCCGATAATGCAATATACCAAAGAAAAATACTATAATCTACTTCTACTATCAATTTTCTTTGTGGAAGCTTAAAGATTGAGCAAGATCAAGTTGAACACATATAACCAGAAGAAGAAGAATCAATGCACATGCAACACAGAAAATACTCAGGGGAAAACCTTATCTAAAAACCCCACTATCTATATTATCATACAAGGTGGAAATAAATCAAGAATTATACAAAGCCTTAGCTCTCACAACTAGCTAGTGCTCAGTACAATCCTCATGGATGCTCACAGGCAATCAAAGCTTCTCACAAGCCTTCTCCTTTGCCCTCCAAGCTCCTATTTCCTTGTGTTGTTTCTCCTAGGTGATCCTCCTGTTACCAAGTGGAAAACTCTCAACCAAGTGGAACACTAATCTCACACCCTGTCAGAAATGTGCAATCCTCAAGGAACCTTACCTTGACTACATGCATGAGTTTCCTTTATAGGAAAACACATGCAACTGATAGTACACTATCCTTGACATTTAGCTCAACTGGGTCTTTCTCAGAAAAACATGCATGAGTTATTGATGAGGGAATATTCATTTATCTAGAGTACACTGGTTGAGTGCATGCATGCATCAACTGATTGATAACTCACAATTAGTTCCTCACACGGTTTGGAACTAATTTAACTAGACTTAACTCAGTAAACTGAGCTAACTAATTACAACTCAATTATAACTCAATCTTATCTCCTTAATTAAGGGATAATCTCCTTAATTTAAGGGATAATTGTTGCATGACTGCAGAAAGGCTTTTTCAACTAATTAATCCATAATGAATTAATTAATTATTTCCAAGCAACTGGTGAGACTAGATTCGATTTTGATTCAAAATTTTAATTCAAGGAAAAATTAAAATTGGAATATTTTGGATTCTATTTTTATCATTTCTTGTTGCTATTTTCAACAGAGGCGCCAACCCCAAATCCTTCTCAGACACCCACACTCTAATCCACACTCAAAAGAAAACTTACTGCTCACTGTAGTTGGCAACCTCTCTTCCTGTTTCCAACTATGTTCTCCTCAACAACCTTTTGGCCCATGTAGCACATTGTCCTCTACATACTCTACAACAACTCTTTGTTCCGCTCAATGGAATTCACTAACACACAACCCACGCAACACTCTACTATTTTTAGCCCTCGTCTCTCAACAACATACATTCAACACTTAGCCCCTTCTATTCCACGAGCTCTCTCGACCTCTCAAAGTAGCACAAGCTCACATAACCCCTTTTCTCCGTAACATAGACACACACAACATATTTTTTTTGCACAAGCACACTTGGCCTCTCTTCAACAATACACTTATGCAAAGAGATCTCCACACAACTCACTAGAAACAATGTTTCTTCCCCCCACATTGCTTAACTGCAATCTTGGGTTTTGTTTCAATGAAACACAATGAACATTGTTGTTTCTGTCAGCCATCATTTCACCATTCATGCTTCCCAAGTGTACTTATCGCTTAACACTCCTTCCTTGTATTGCATCTAATACATAGGTACTACAACTTCATTAACCATTGAAAATGGGCTTCGTTCTCTCACCAATTGTTGTTGCATTAAACATGAGGATGGGCACCTAGTTTTCCCATGTTGAGACATAAATACTCAGTCAATCCTACACACTCCAACAAGGTTCTTGTTCTTTCTATGAAAAAATATCCTATATCTAAGGATCTAATCTTCATTCAATTTCTCATAGCACATAAGTAGCATGAGGGATGGCTTGTCTCAGCTCATGATAGACTCCTTTAAATCATCCTGTGCAATCGTGGTCCTCAATGCCATGACTAAACGATCTCTGATGTCACGATTACTCCTGCGAAACCAACCTTACTATGCACATTTACTTAGTTTCACCAGCCTTAATTATTCCTACTATGACCATGGCCAATTTGGCACACAATTCTCATGAGTTGTTGCCTCATCAATAAGCTCTTCTGACTCTCCTCAAGTATTTGGTTCCATTGTAGGTCCTCAATATCTTGATTTTCTTCCCTGTTTGGTTTTCCACCAATCCCTTGAAAGAACTAAACCATTTGAACACCTCATCCTTATTCTTCAAGAAATAAATCCTTGTTTTTTGTGAGAATTCATCCACAAATATTGCATAGTATAAGTATCCTCCCAACGATGTTATGGCAAACATACCAGATAGGTCAGAATGGACTAATTAAAGAATATCGGTAATTTGGATTTCACTATAAGGGAATGGTCCCCTTGTATGTTTCCTAGCCCCACAACCCTAACAAATGCCTTCATGATTTATGTTGAGCTCAAGCATACTTATAGCCATCTTACTTACCCTATGTAAGGATTTGTAAAGAAGGTGGGAAAATCTTTGCTACCATAATTGAGATTCAAGAGAAGTATCACAGGTCAAGGCTCATAAATGACTTATTCCAACTTGATGGAGACCATCAACCCTAAATACAAGTGTAAATGATCTTTATGGTTTCTTGGCCGAATATGTACCTTGCCATCATGGGATTCTACCTTGAAGCTTTTATCTTCCATCATAGAAATAGACACCAGGTCCTTCCGCAAATTGAGCACATATAATACTTCTTGTAGATGAATGGTTTGACCTTGATTCAAGTAAAGTGTGACAATACCTATCCCTTTAATAGGGTAGGTGGCGTTATCTCCAATATGATTTCGAAATTAGTCTTCTTTTCAATCAAATTCGAGAGGGCCTCTTTCTACGCAATGAAGTGCCTTGAGGCTCCACTATCAATTAACTAATGATCCATTTCCATATCGAGCAGCGGGAGCATTCCTCTTTCCTTTATTGTTGAACCTATTGTTCCTTTTATTTCCATTACCTTTGAAATTGTTATTGTTGTTTTCACCATCCCTTGGAGAATCCTTCTTGTGAGGACACTCTCTAGAATAGTGGTCAAACCTGTTACAATTGTAGCACCTTCGTTTTGTTCCATCTTTGAATCCCTGCTTGAATCCTTGACCCTGTCTCCTTGGACCAACATTATTTTCCTCTTAGCATGAGAAGATAATGTAGCAGGTTCATTTTCATTTCAAGTATTGTCTCTCTCCATCATCCTCATCTCCTCTTGAATGTATCTAACAAATAATTCATCGAAACCAGGAATCTTGTCATTATTCAAAATGGCGGTGTTAAACACATCCCATGCTCTTGAAAGACCTCCAAGTGTGATGAAAGTGAGCTCCCTGTCAGCAATAACTTCTTAATATATAGTAGGTCATTCTTGATTTGTGTTATTATCAGGATGGGATAGATTCCCCTTTATCCATCTTGATGTCCTTCAAATTGTTCTTGAGAAAGAGGATTTGATTTTGCAATGTTTACTTTGAACATCCCAAGTAGCTTATCATACATCTCCTTAGATGTTACCAAATCAGAAATATAGGCAACCAAATGATTTTGAATGGAGTCTATGATAATAATTTTAGCTTTGACCTCACCTTTCTTGTACTTCATCTTTGCAGTAGCAGGTGCATTTGAAGAAGACTCCAGCACTTTTCCCAACACATAGTCCATGGCATCATGCTCTTCCAAAGTCAAATCCAAAGTCATCTTCCATGCATGATAGTCATATTTTTCCTTGAGCTTATCCTTAGATTTGAAGTAATATGTGGTGGCCATTGAGGCTAGTCCAATAATCTTGTCTAACAGATCTCCCTTAATGAATGCTTTTCTCTCTCTTGCTCAGGCTTTGTCTTCACCTGTTCTTTGATACCATGTTAAATTTTGTTAACAATATTATGTTCTACGCTCAAAAAAATTATTTCAATGCTCCTTTAGTATCCTAATGAAAATTTCCAATTTCGTTTTCCCATAGAAATCACATTGATAATAAGTCTAGATAAAACATAAAATAAAATGCAGAAGACAAGCCAAGAAAAGAGGACACCAAATTTGGTGGATTCCAGGGAAAAACTCCAATGTGGGGAAAACCATTTGATCAATTCTTCTTATTATTATATCAAATTTTCAACAGAGCGAGAGGGAGAGAGAGTACAAAAGTTCAAAGTTGACTTGCCAAATCAAAGTCAAAACAACCCTACCAAATCTATAGTCAACTGCAATAAAATTCAACCCTAACCAAAAAGTCAAAGATGGTCAATGCAACAACAGAGATTCCCCTTTGAAGCTCAATAAAAGGAAGTCAAACTTGGCCTCCATCAGTGGTCAAAGTCAACCTAAAATAGTCATAAAATTTATGGTCAAACTTGGTCATCCTGAAGTCAACCTTGCATTCAATCTTGCTTGTGGTTAATGCAAGTCAATCAACCCGGAAAATATTAGTTTATGCACCAATCAATGCAACTTGGTCAAATAGAGTCAAACCCTCCAAAATCACAGTCAAACTTGGTCAAATAGTCCTTGGTCAACATTGGTCAAACTTCAATCAACTCCTAAAATTTTTAGGCATATATCTCTGTCTAAAATTCATCCTCCTTGCTACATGTGTGAGAGAAAGAGAATTCCCAATAGTTGTACAAACCAATGAGGGAAGGAGATAGAAGAATGTGTGAGAGATGATGATGTCAAATGACGTGAGAGGTCACTTGTATTTATACAAGTTGTTGAGGGTGAAGTGACACGTCTCTTGGGCTTCATGAGCCTACATGATGATTTGGCCAACCTTGAAAATTTACCCAAGTGTGGGCATTAATTCAAAAATACATTTCTGCTTGTCTAAATTTGATGATCTTTAGATCAATTTTAGTCCTCTCTAAAAGAGGAGTTCAATGCAATAATCCTCTCCATCAAATGAGCTATCTAAAATGGAATTTGGCCCTAGTTTACAATTTTAACATGATATGATATAATGGTTTGTGGGATCCCAAAATTTACCCACACTCGTTTGAAGAAGAGTTTGGCAGTTTCTTCTGCTATGATGCTCTTCTTACAAGCCATCAATATAGCCATGTTAGAAAATCTATCAATGGCTGCAAATACACAGTCATTACAATGCTTGATAGAAGGAAATCTAGAAATATACTCCATGGAGATGGATTACCAAGGCTAGCTAGGAGTAGGCAGAGGAGTGTACAGGCCTTACTTCCTAATGATTAGCTTAGTGATGACACAAGCAGTGAAAGATATGATATATTTCCCAACACCCTATTGGAGTTTTGGCCATTAAAAATACTTTTGCAGTACTACCACGATTTTCTCCAAACTAAAGTGTCTTTCGACCCGACTATAGTGCACCTTCAAAATCAACTTCCCACACTCGCTTGAAGGAAAAAAATGGTTCCCTAGGTAGCATAATAATGCATCTTGGAGGTGGAAGTTGGGTACTTTCTTCCCATCCATGAACATCTAGTCGGTGAAAAATTCTAAATCATTTATGTACAACTGCGACCATATAGAATTATCATACCCATAAGAGATGAGAACAGTGGTCAGTGCCACAACTGAGGGCTGAATGAGGAAATATGTAATGTTATTGGTGATTCCCTTATTGTATATAATGTTCAAATGGATTTTTTGTAGGTATGTGGACCATTTCTGATGGAAATCATTTTTCAAATTTCCTTGTGTTTGTACAAACTAAAAAGGATGGTGATATGTGTGGATGATCATCTCCTTCCCAAGAATGTAGTTTTTCCACAACTGGAAAGCTTGCTGTTACATATCATTTTGTCACTGTCCCTGTACTCCCCATTCCTTGATCCTGTAGGACCTCTACAGGGAACCTCACATGCTTTCTCTTCATGAAGAAACTCCCATTGTGTCCCCCTTCATGAGCAGATCATTTCCCTTTCGCACCATTTCCTCTAAAACTTCTGTTTTTCCTAGTTTACAAGGTTGACATTAATGACCTTTGTCTCCCCCGCGTCGATGTGCAAAGATTAGCACTATTCCCCGTGCTGATCGGTGTGACTGAGTTGTGTTCCAATTGCGTCAATCCTATTATGGAAAGTTTTTTTAATTTGGAGCCAAAGCTTCCAACTTTAGAAGCTCCGTAACGGAAGTCTAGTAAATGGTTTGGCCGGATGGGGTCGAGGATGACCGTTTGGGCTCCTTTCTCGTATAATGATGGAACTACCTCCAGGGATAAGTCCTTCTCCCATGAGAAGCGGATCCATCTCCCATCCATATTTCCTATATAAACCTCCCTTCTTCCCAAGCACAAGCTAATTAGAGTGTTGGATGAGTGTGAGTATACTATTTTGATTAGACAAGCAAGCTATTACTAGTTGTAGCCATCTAGTTGTGTGATGGAGAAGTGTGTTTGGTTTGGAGTGAAGCCTAAAGGGAAGAGCCTTTAAACTATTGTTATTTGAATCTATCATGGAGTGCTAGCAGAAGTGTGTAGGAACCCGGTCTTGTTAGAGGAAGATTGTGATGTCAAGACAAATGGTTGTAATCTCTCTTTGATATTAATATATGCAACTATCAATTGATTTCCTACATGTTTTGTAATATTACATATTCATGGCTTGATGTTTCTTGACTCATTAAGTAGGTTGACTTGCAATTTGTATATTATTATGTTTGTGCGTTGTCGTTGTTTACTTGTTTCAGAAACTTGAAGAAGGGAGCGAAAGATTGCTAGAGCAAGCAAGCGAGGACATCATCAAGTAGGATAAGAGACCAAAGGTAGGCCCTATTGATTGATTCTAACCTAAGAAAATCTTCCATAGAATGTATTTGTTGTGGCTAGACCCATTATCAGGCTAGAGGAATTTGTTCGTGTCTACACTTATAATTTTACTTCACCATGAATTAGTGACCATACTGGGGAGATCCCATTTTTTGTTTGTTTTGGATTTCATGATTTTGTGAGAACTTTGCTAGTTTCACTTTTTCCCTTTGGTTTTGTTTCTTTTCCCCTGCCTACTGGCCTAAGTCTAAAATTCACAGTAGCAGATCTAGTCCTTGTTTTGATTTTTTTTTTCCTTAGTTCCCTCTCACAACGCAGTTAATCGGCTGACAGTCACGCTGACCAATGCGAATTGGAGGAACAATCACACCGACCCACCTCTGGCGCTTGTTTTCAGTTAGGCAATCACATCGATCTCTGTAAGTGAATATTAGGGCTAGACCCCAATCTTGGCCAATGTGTTCTTCTCTTGTGTTTTTGACCTCATGAGCCCTTTTGACTATTTTCTCCCTGATTAGGAAGCTAATTTTCATTTGGTTTTGCCTGCTTGTTGGCTTGTCATCTTGCTATTTGATTGATCGAGTAATTGAATGGTTAGCGACACTAGGACATCTAGTTATTCGTCCATTCAATAGCTTGTGGACTCATCAAGTCCGGTTGTGGGTGTGTTTGCTCCTTGCATTTGTTTTTTGGTCCTTTTACGATTTTGACCTCTTTTTGCACAAGTTTCAAAGAGTTTTGTTTACTATTTTAAACATCATTTTCCGGCATAGATTAAATTTTTGGTCTTGTGTTTGGTAAAGTCAGTTTTTCATTGATCTGAGTGAACTTCTCTTTTCATGTTTGCATCTGCTTGAAGATCTCATGGTCTCGAAATTTTTTCATTGAAAGATTGTATGAAAAAAGTTCATTTCATCGTTTCATAAGAAAATATGAAATTCTCCTTGTTGCATCATTATGATTTGCATCTCTTAAAAAACTACAATTGCATCAGAATTTGAAATAGGAAGAGAAATTTTTCATTTCGAAAGGACTGATAGATAAGTGCTTGTCAGGAAATTAGGAATTGGAATGCATTTTTCATTAATTTATTTTTTGAAAAAGTGAAGTAGTGAAAGATCATTTCATTTTCAGTTGCTTGATTGTTTACATTTGATTGAGTAGTTTCTACCCTCTCTAGTGTAGCATTTCATCGAATTGAAAGGGTCTTGTCCCATTTAGTTGCATTTTAGGTTTTTTGAGTAGCATTGCTAAGACCTGAAAACTGAGACTTAACTCAAGATCAACTCTAAAATGAATTCAATTAACCTAAGGTGCATTTGACATTAATGATCATATCTAGAAGGTCCAGGCTAGAGACGTGTTCCGATGTTTGTAAACCTAGCAGTTGCCGTTAGCTTCGACATTAGACAATGCTAGCACGGATTTGTGCTCCCCATGCTATCGAGTATATAAACGGGAGAACCCACTATGCTGCAATCCTTTTATCCTTAGGAAGCCGAGTCAGCCACCTTGCAAACATGATACACGGAACACAACATTCGGGGAGATTTGCTGCTTGTACTTCTTGGTTCGCGAGGAGGTATTCTGTAGTTCATAGTTGCCTGGTAATCTTGTTTACCTAGATCATCCAAAGTAGTCATTTGATCTTTTTGACTCATTAAACTTAAAATATCATTCAAGCACTTGTCCTTTCGATCTCGTTTCTAATAGAAAGTGATAGAGTCATCTTTGTTTCTTTCTCAACTCTTTAAAAATGAAAGAACATCAGTGTTTTATGTGTCTTAATAATTGATTGCCCATGATCCAAAAAAATCATGTTAGTCTTTTTGACTAAATCATGATTTCCCTTAAAAGGACATTTTAAGGCCTTGAAGTTACTTGTTCTGTCGACCAAGACAAGGCCATCGTGGCTGAACCATTTGGTTCACCCAATTCCTCTTCCTCTCCTCCGTCTGAAAGATTGTCTGAGGAGTCATTTCCTGAGTTATCAGAGTCACTTGAGGACCAAAATGTTGAACTCACAATTGTTTTGAGTGTTCAACCATTGTCATCTCGTCCTCCGCCTACTTTCGATTCAGGGTCATCTGCTAATCTTGACCTGGAATCTCTGGATAATCTTGTTCGAACTCCAGAGAACTCACCAACCACTGACGATCATTTTGGATTGGTTATCTATCCTCTGAACCCTCTCTTTGACATTGTTGAGATATCACTGCAACATCCTTACAGTTTGTACAAGCAACCAGGCATTCCTTTGGAACTATCCCCCAATACACGTTAGACCATTCGTCATTGTTTGTTTTCAGACATGGAACCCGAAGGCGATGACCTAGTCACTTCTCCGGATGAGTCCAAAGTCTCTACTCCACACAATGTTGAAGGGGAAGAATTTCCATTGCAGTTCCCTCCCGAGGGTTTCCCTTATTCAGAAGGTATTCCTCCCAGTTTCCACCTGGCTATGTGTCTTTGGGACACTTAGTTTCAGGCACACCTAGTGCCTCATCACTCTACCATAATTATGTTTGGGCGTCAAGCATCAAGCCTACGTCAGGTCTGTTCATAACGAACATGACTTCCCAACCAGTTGTTACTTCAGTCCCGGTGCAACCCACCATCTCGAACACTCTTGTATCATCGATCCCAGTTACGCGTCAGTCTCAATCGACGATTTCAAATATTGTCTTTGCCAGTTCTTCTGCCCCGTTAGTTAGTGGCCAGATTGTGCCACCACATGGGGGGAAGAACCTGAATGTCTCTATGGTGTAAGGTGCCACTAATGTGAGCAGCTCACAAGCTCACATGCTTGGTATAAATCAACCCTCTTCTAGTATTATTTTACAACTCTATTGGCTCTACTAGATCAAGCAATGTCCAGTACCAATAGGTTCAGAATCATGGTGGTCCATTTGGATCGAGCAATGTTTAGTATCAGCAGCGCTATGGGGCTCAAGTCCAATAAAAAAATCCTTACGTTCCATATGGTTCTCAAGGATTGGTTAATCAACCTTACACCCTCCAACCTGGGCGGTAAATCCAGCCTGGCTACGGCTAGATTCAACTCGGTAATTTCCTAGGCACTGTTCAAGTACCCTTGCAATAGCAAGGACAACTCTTACACCAACCAGGGCAGCCTTTGTTACCGCAAGGGCAACCTTTGTTATAGCAAGGGCTTTCCACGCAACATCAAGGGCAGATTATCCCACAACAACGTCACCTGCAACAGCTGCAAGGTCAGTCTTTTCAACGGTTGTAGAAGGCCGCGTAGCAGCATATGCAATATGCTCTGCATACCTCTGAACCCATACCATCGTAGGGCCAACCTCTGTAGCCTCGGGACAAATTTTTCAACCACAAGGTTAGCCCTTGCAACAACAAAACCAACCCGGGAAGCGACAACCCTTGTATAAATATCAACAATGTCAACCTTTGCAAGGATAGGGTCAAGGTCAAATCCTACAGCAGTACATGCAGAATCCTCTTATCCAGGGGAAACAAGTTTAGAATCCTACCGACCAAGGGCACCAGGTACAAAACCCCTATGTCCAAGGGAAACAAGTGCATCAACCTTATGCCCAAGGACTGCAAGTCCAGATCCCTCTTGTTCAGGAACAACAGGCCCGACAACCCTATGTTCCAGGACAACAAGTCCGATACTCACATGTCCAAGGTCAACAAGCTCAGTAGCCTTTTAACCCATATGTTGCCTATCAACAACCTGTGCATAAACAGTTTCAAGGTATTCAAGGTTCAAATCCTCCCTTTAGTTAAGTTAATCTACAATGGGGGCAGCCTTAGATGCCATATGGCCAAAATCCCCCACTGTGGGGTCAAAATCCTTACCAGCAGGGATGGGCTCCTCCTTATAGGCCCACTTATCGACCTCCCATGCCTTTTAACACTCAATTACCTTTCTTGGCTACACTCGAGTTGCCAGACGTATCATGTCTTACGAATGATCTGATTCTTCATTTGCCATACTAGCCTCCGGTGCCGTCCAAGATACCAAGTGATTGCCCAAAGTTCGACGGAAAAGCTAAAGAATATCCTCAGGCCCATGTGATGACACTCTCTAGAATAGTGGTCGAACCTGTTACAATTGTAGCACGTTCCTTTTCTTCCTTCTTTGAATCCCTGCTTGAATCCTTGACCCTGTCTCCTTGGACCAACATTATTTTTCCTCTTAGCATGAGAAGATAATATAGTAGGTTCATTTCCATTTGAAGTCTTGTCTCTCTCCATCATCCTCATCTCCTCTTGAGTGCATCTAACCAATAATTCATCGAAACTAGGAACCTTGTCATTGTTCAAAATCGTGGTGTTAAACACATCCCATGCTCTTGAAAGACCTCCAAGTGTAATGAGAGTGAGCTCCCTGTCAACAATAACTTCTCCAATATATAGTAGGTCATTCTTGATTTGTGTTATTCTCATAAAGTAGGATGGGATAGATTCCCCTTTATCCATCTTGATGTCCTTCAACTTGTTCTTGAGAAAGAGGATTTGATTTTGCAATGTTTACTTTGAACATCCCAAGAAGCTTATCATACATCTCCTTAGATGTTACCAAATCAGAAGTATAGGCAAAAAAATGCTTTTGAATGGAGTCTATGATAATTATTTTAGCTTTGACCTCACCTTTCTTGTACTTCATCTTTGCAATAGCAGGTGCATTTGAAGGAGACTCCATCACTTTTCCTTGCACATAGTCCATGGCATCATGCTCTTCCAAAGTCAATTCCAAAGTCATCTTCCATGCATGATAGTCATATTTGTCCTTGAGCTTATCCTCAGATTCGAAGTCATATGTGGTAGCCATTGAGGCTACTCCAATAATCTTGTCTAATAGATCTCCCTTAATGAATGCTTTTCTCTCTCTTGCTTAGGCTTTGTCTTCACCTGTTCTTTTATACCATGTTAAATTTTGTTAACAATATTATGTTCTACGCTCATCAAAATTATTTCAATGCTTCTTTAGTATCCTAATGAAAATTTCCAACTTAGTTTCCCCAGAGCAATCACATTGACAATAAGTGTAGATAAAACATAAAATAAAATGCAGAAGACAAACCAAGAAAAGAGGACACCAGATTTGGTGGATTCTAAGGAAAAACTCCAATGTGGGGAAAACCCTTTGATCAATTCTTCTTATTATTCTATCAAATTTTCAACAGAGAGAGAGAGGGAGAGAGAGTTTAAAAGTTCAAAGTTTACTTGCCAAATCAAAGTCAAAACAACCCTACCAAATCTATAGTCAACTGCAATAAAATTCAACCCTAACGAGAAAGTCAAAGATGGTCAATGCAACAACAGAAATTCCCCTTTGAAGCTCAATATAAGGAAGTTAAACTTGGCCTCTAGTAGTGGTCAAAATCAACCTAAAATAGTCATAAAATTTGTGATCAAACTTGGTCAACCTTGCATTCAAGCAAGCTTGCAGTTAATGCAAGTCAATCAACCTAGAAAATATTAGTTTCTGTGCCAATCAATGCAACTTGGTCAAATAGAGTCAAACCCTCGAAAATCATAGTAAAAATTAGTCAAATAGTCCTTGGTCAACATTGGTCAAACTTCAGTCAACTCCTAAAATTTTCAGGCTTATACTTCTGTCTAAAATTCATCCTCCTTGCCACATGTGTAAGAGAAAGAGAATTCCCAATAGTTGTGCGAACCAATGAGGGAAGGAGATAGAAGAATGTGTGAGAGATGATGATGTCAAATGACGTGAGAGGTCACTTGTATTTATACAAGTTTTTGAGGGTGAAGTGACATGTCTCTTGGGCTTCATGAGCCTACATGATGATTTGGCCAACCTTGACAATTTACCCAAGTGTGGGCATTAATTCAAAAATACATTTCTGCTTGTCCAAATTTGATGATCTTTAGATCAATTTTATTCCTCTCTAAAAGTGGAAATCAATGCAATCATCATCTCCATCAAATGAGCTATCTAAAATGGAATTTGGCCCTAGTTTCCAATTTTAACATGATATGATATAATGGTTTATGGATTCCAAAATTTACCCACACTCGTTTGAAGAAGAGTTTGGCAGTTTCTTCTGCTATGATGCTCTTCTTGCAAGGCATCAATATAGCCATCTTATAAAATCTATCAATGGCTACAAATACATAGTCGTTACCATGCTTGATAGAAGGAAATCTAGACATATACTTCATGGAGATGGATTCCCAAGGCTAGCTAGGAGTAGGCAGAGGAGTGTACAGTCCTTACTTCCTAATGATTGGCTTAGTGATGACACAGGCAGTGAAAGATATGATATATTTCCCAACACCCTGTTGGAGCTTTCGCCATTAAAAATACTTCTGCAGTACTACCACAATTTTCTCCAAACCAAAGTGTCCTACGACCCAACTATAATGCACCTTCCAAATCAGCTTGCCACACTCGCTTGAAGGAACAAAATGGTTCCCTAGGCAGCATAATAATTCATCTTGGAGGTTGAAGTCTGGTACTTTATTCCCATCCATGAACATCTAGTAGTCGGTGGAAAATTCTAAATCATTTATGTACAACTGCAACCATATAGAATTATGATGCCCATAAGAGTTGAGAACAGTGGTCAGTGCCACAACTGAGGGCCAAATGAGGAAATCTGCAATGTTATTGGTGCTTCCCTTATCGTATATAATGTTCAAATAAACTTTTTGTAAATATGTGGACCATTTTTGATGGAAATCATTTTGAAAATTTCCTTGTGTCTGTACAAACTGAAAAGGATGGTGATACGTGTGGATGGTCGTCTCCTTCCCAAGAATGTAATGTTTCCACAATTGGAAAGCTTGATGTAACACAACATTTTTTCACTGTCCTTGTACTCCCCGTTCCTTGATCTTGGAGGACCTCTATAGTGAACCCCACATGTTTTTCCTTTATGAAGAAACTCCCATTGTGTCCCTCTTCATGAGCAAATCATTTCCCTTTTGCACCATTTCCCCTGAAAATTTTGTTTTTCCTAGTTTACAAGGCTAGCGCTAATGACCTTTGTCTCCCCTGTGCTGATGTACAGATATTAGCACTATTCCCAGCACCGATTAGTGCGACTGAGATATTATGTAAAGTTTTTTAAATTTGGAGGCAAAGCTTCCAGCTCTAGAAGCTCCGTAACAGAAGTCTAGTAAATGGTTTGGCTAGATGGGGTCGAGGATGATAGTTTGGGCTCCTTTCCCCTATAATAATGGAACTACCTCAAGGGATAAGTCCTTCTCCCATGAGAAGAGGATCCATCTCTATATAAACCTCCCTTCTTCCCAAGCACAAGCTAGTTAGAGTGTTGGCTGATTGTGAGTATACTATTTTGATTAGACAAGCAAGCTATTACTAGTTGTAGCCATCTAGTTGTGTGAGGGAGAAGTGTGTTTGGTTTGGAGTGAAGCCTAAAGGGAAGAGGCTTTAAACTATTGTTGTTTGAAGCTATTATGGAGTGCTAGCAGAAGTGTGTGGGAACCCGGTGTTGTCAGAGGAAGACTGCGATGTCAAGATGAATGGTTGTAATCTCTCTTTGATATTAATATATGCAACTATCAATTGATTTCCTACATGTTTTGTAATATTACATATTCATGGCTTGATGTTTCTTGACTCATTAAGTAGGTTGAATTGCAATTTTTCTATTATTATGTTTATGTGTTGTTGTTGTTTACTTGTTTCAGGAACTTGAAGAAGGGAGTGAAAGATTACTGGAGTGAGCAAGCAAGGACATCATCAAGAAGGATAAGCGACCAAGAGGTATGCCCTATTGATTGATTCTAACCTAAGGAAATATTCCATAGAAGGTATCTGTGGTGGCTAGACCCATTATTGGGCTAGAGGAATTCGTTCATGTCTGCACTTATAATTTTACTTCACCACAAATTGGCGACCATACTGGGAAGATCTCATTTTTTGTTTGTTTTGAATTTCATGATTTCGTGAGAACTTTTCTAGTTTCACATTTTCCCTTTGGTTTTGTTTATTTTCCCCTGCCTACTGGCGTAATTCTAAAATTAACAGTAGCAAATTTGGTCCCTATTTTGGTTTTTTTTTAATTTTTCCTTAGTTCCCTTGGACATCGTGGTTAGTAAGTTGACAGTCGCGCCGACCAGCGCAAATTGCAGAGGAACGGTCGCGCCGATCTGCCTCTGGCACTTGTTGTCGGTTAGGAAATCGCATCGATATCTGTAAGTGAAGATTAGGGCTAGACTCCAATCTTGGGCAGTGTGTTCTACTCTTATGTTTTTGACCTCGTGAGCCATTTTGACTATTTTCTCCCTGATTAGGAAGCTACTTTTCATTTGTTTTTTCCTGCTT
The DNA here is from genome assembly GCA_000404065.3 of Pinus taeda. Lineage (NCBI taxonomy): Eukaryota > Viridiplantae > Streptophyta > Pinopsida > Pinales > Pinaceae > Pinus > Pinus taeda. The sequence goes on from APFE030097796.1 coordinate 76,888, forward strand.
CTTGTCTTCTCATCTTTCTGTTTGATTGATCGAGTCATTGAATGGTTAGCGACACTAGGACATCTAGCTAGTCATCCATTTAACAGCTTGTGGACTCATCAAGTCTAGTTGTGGGAGTGTTTGTTCCTTGCATTTGTTTTTTGGTTCTTTTACGACTTTGACCTCTTTTTGCACAAGTTTGAAAAAGTTTTGTTTACTAGTTTGAATGTCTTTTTCCGGCATAGATTACATTGTCGGCCTTGTGTTTGGTAAGGTCAGTGTTTCATTGATCTGAATGAACTTCTCCTTTCATGTTTGCATATGCTTGAAGTGCTCATAGTCTTAAAAAAAAATTCATTGAAAGATTGTATGCAAAAATTTCATTTCGTCCTTTCATGAGAAAATATGAAATTCTAGCTTGTTGCATCATTATGATTTGCATCTCTTAAAAAACAAGAATTGTATCAGCATTTGAAATAGGAAGAGAATTTTTTTCATTTCAAAAGGATTCATAGATAAGTGCTTGTTAGGAAATTAGGAATTGGAATGCGTTTTTCATTAATTTATTTTTTGAAAAAGTGAAATATCATTTCATTTTTAGTTGCTTGATTGTTTGCATTTGATTGAGTAGTTTCTACCCTCTCTAGTGTAGGCATTTCATCGAATTGAAAGGGTCTTGTCCCATTTAGTTTCATTTTAGGTTTTTCAAGTAGCATCGCTAAGACCTGAAAACTGAAACTTAACTCAAGATCAACTCTAAAATGAATTCAATTAACCTAAGGCGCATTTGACATTAATGATCATATCTAGATGGTCTAGGCTAGAGACATATTCCGACATCTGTAAACCTAACATATGTCGTTAGCTTCAGCATTAGATAACACTAGCATGGATTTGTGCTCCCCGTATCGTCGAGTATATAATGGAAGACCGTACTAGGCTGCAATGCTTTTATCCTTAGGAAGTCGAGTCGGCTACCTTGCAAACGTGATACACCGAACACAACATTCGGGGAGATTTCTTGCTCGTACTTCTTGATTCGCGAGGAGGTATTCTACAGTTCACGGTTGCCTGGTAATCCTATTTACCTAGATCATCCAGAGTAGTCATGATATTTTTGACTCATTAAACTTAAAAGATCATTCGAGCACTTGTCCTTTCGAGCTCATTTCCAATCAAAAGTGATAGAGTCATCTTTGTTTCTTTCTGGACTCTTTAAAAATGAAAGAACATCAATGTTTTATGCGTCTTAATAATTGATTTCCCATGATCCAAAAACATCCTGTTAGTCTTTTTGACCAAATCATGAGTTCCCTTAAAAGGACATTTTTAAACCTTGAAGTTACTTACTCTTTCGACTAAGATAAGGTCATCGTCGTTGAATCCTCTGGTTCACCCAATTCCTCTTCCTCTCCTCCATTTGAAAGATTTTCTAAGGAGCCATTTCCTGAGTTATTAGATTCACTTGAGGACCAAAATTTTGAACTCACAATTGTTTTGAGTGTTCAACCATTGTCATCTCGTCCTCCACCTACTTTTGATTTAGGGTCATTTGCTGATCTTGGCATGGAATCTCTGGATAATCCCATTCAAACTCTAGAGAACTCACCGACCACTGACGATCATCTTGGACTGGTTATCTATCCTCTGAACCCTCTATTTGACGTTCTTGAGATATCACCGCAACATCCTTACAGTCCGTATGACCAACTGGGTGTTCCTTTGGAACTATCCCCTAGTACATGTTCAACCATTCGTTGTCGTTTGTTTTCAGACATGGAACCCAAAGGCGATGCCCCAGTAAATTCTCTGGATGAGTCCAAAGTCTCTACTCCACACACTGTTGAGGGGGAAGAATTGCAGTTTCAGTTCCCTCCCAAGGGTTTCCCTTATTCAGAAGGTATTCCCGCGAGTTTACCACCTGGCTATGTGTCTTTGGGACACTTATTTTCAGGCACACCTAGTGCCTTGTCACTCTACCATAATTATGTTTGGGAATCAAGCGTCAGGCCTACATCAGGTCCATTCGTCACGAACATGACTTCCCAACTAGTTTTTACTTCAGTCCTGGTGCATCCTACCATCTCGAACACTCTTGTATCATTGATCCTAGTTACGCGTCAGTCTCAACCGGTGGTTTCAAAGATTGTCTCTGCCAGTTCTTTTGCCCCGTTAGTCAGTGGCCAGATTGTGCGTCCACCTGGGGGGCAGAACCTGAATGTCTCTATGGTGTCAGGTGCCACTAATGTGAGCGGCTCACATGCTCACATGCTTGGTATAAACCAACCCTCTTTTGTATTATTTACAACCCTGCTGGCCCTGCTGGATCAAGCAATGTCTAGCACCAACAGGTTCAGAACCCTGGTGATCCATTTGGATTGAGTAATGTTCAGTATCAATAGCCCTGTTATCACAAAACCAGTACTGATGGCAGCTAATCAGTAAGACCTTATGTAACTGTTTCAGACCAGACTTTTAGCTAGGGATTAGCCTCCCTCACCTGAGAGGGCTCTCTCAAAACAAACTACTGATTCATCTTTAGACACAAAGCGGGCTAACTCTTGAAATGAAAATTTAGTAAACATACTGGTTGGACAGACAGCATAACATTTCTTCCATTGGGCTCATGGAGTCAAACATCTTTTCAATAAACTATCAACTGCTCATTCATAAAAGCCAAGGCATGTAATGTTTAAACATTCAAGACATTTCTCAAATAACCATCAACTCGTAAGTACACACAGGAAGTCTGAGCACTAGGTGAATTCAGAGTGATTGTGTACCTAAAGAGCTATAAAACATGAAGGACAAGAACATCAGCTTATAAGTATACACAGGAAGTCTGAGCACTAGGTGAATTCAGAGTGATTGTATACTTATCAAGCTGTAAAACATAAAAGATCAAACAGAACCACAAACATCTTGAGCATTTTAACAAAGTATGAATCTTGGGAAGAATAAACAGTCTTTCTATTACTGTAAAAAAGCTTTATACACAGGCCAATATAACTCTGTTTTTGCATAAATCTCCAACCCTGATTACATAGAAGATTCAGCTATATATAACAACACAACTCTAACTACTTGGAGCTTCCTCCTCCAGCATGAGGGGAACTCGATGACTATCACTAATGACCCTTATCTGTTTTTAACAAACTTATTTAATAAAACAACCATTAACAGAAGTTCTAAAGAGTTCTAATCTAATTATAACTCTAATTCTATCTCCTTCGTAGAAAGATTCCTCCTTGCAGCTTTGACACCTGGTTTCCTTTGCATTTGGCTGAGATGGCATGAGATAAGCAATTAATGTTCCACGTTTGCTTTGGATGCTGAAGACTTTGATCCGCTCCACGTTGGCTGATAATATCCCTAAACTTTCGGTTCTGGTCCTCATCACCGAGTATGCAACAGCATGTTTGAAGCCTTTAATAACCCAAGGTATGGAACGCTGTCATGTTTCTGATGTGCTGTATGCTGGATTGATGGACAGGTGTCTCTCTTTTCAAAAACTCCCGCTTGTATTTCAAACTGGTTGACTGATATTGGCTATTTAGCTTCAGCAGTTTCGTAGCGCGCTACGAAACTGCTGAGCTCTAGTCATCACCTTCAGCACTGGGTAATTCCAAAAACACAGTTTCAACCCATACCTTGTTAAAGAAACATAAGGTAGCCCAGAGAAGCCTGCAAACACATTTGAATAAGATTTAGTGAGATAAACAAAGTTTGCAATTGGAAGTAATGCTGCCATTCTCTGTCCTTTCTTTAACAACGCCTGTAAGTCCATTCTCTGGAGGGTCAATACTGCTCTGGATTCTCTCCACACGAATGCTAGAAAACCTTTCCGAGACACAACCAAATCCCCTGGCTTCTGCAACTTCTGTTCTAAATACTTGGACTGCTGAAAATCACTCATAGCATCAGTCCGATAATCCTTCCAAACTTGCTTGGCATTCTGCATACGGTCATCTTTTGGGCGCTTACAATCACACTTCAGGCATGTCATATTTCTACTAAAATTTATGAAATCACACACTGGACAATACCACTCCCCTGTATTTAGTGGCCTTTTAGGACGTGTCTTGTAACATTGTATGCACGCTGTATTCCTGGCAAAGATTATTATATTGCACCTTGGACAAAGCCAATCCCCTTTTATATAACCTAGAAATCTGACAACAGCTTATTAGATGCAATAGCTAGTTAACAGGTTTGATGAGATTCTGCTGGTGCTGAGATTTTCAAATCTTTGAGACCAGGTATATCCCCGTTTACAGAATGGGTAAATGCATCAATGATCTTATTTTGATTCTTTGCCAAATCCAAATTGTCCTCTTTACTGCAAGCCTGATTATTAACAGAACCAGGAACATCAGAGCTCTTGACACCCTTGAAATATGTTGAGAGTGGAAACATTTCCGCACAAAGCAATCCCCATCTTGATGCGGCACTTGTATCATGAAATGTTGTTTCTAACAGTTTGTGCACAGACACACAACTCTTCAACTTCCATTCCATGATTCTTCCGAAAGCACAATCTCTGCTTGACCAATATTGTTAACAGAATCTTCAATCAACTTGATCGCTTCTTCCTTTCTCTCAGGAGACAGAAGGAAAAGCATCTCAGCAGCAGCAGCTCTATGCACCAATGAATCTCTGTGATTTTCAAGGAATAACTCATTAACCTGCAACAAAGACTTATCATGTGGCACCCCTAGACTAGGTCTCTCAATCTCTATAACATTTCGAACAAGCTTCTCCGTAAAATTTCCAAGCCTGCTCCGAGCAATTCAATTTGAGTAACCCTGAAAGTATCTTATTGCATGATTGAACAGTTGGAAAATACTCATGAGTTTTCAGTTGATGAAATGCAGCAATTGCTTCTTTCACCTTCAGCAGAATCCCAACCTTTGAATGCATTCAACAACGATTTTGCCACCTCAGACACTGAAGCACTATTATTTTCGGTCAGACGATGTATGTCTGACTCTACATCATATAGCCTACCGGCTCGAACCAGGGTTTCGACGATCGCCAAATATGACCCAATCGAATGCTCAGGCCCCTTTTCCTTGTGGACGTCTATCACAGCCTCTATCACCGCTACACCTCTTGTCAACATATACATGCTTTATAAAGTCCTGAAGCCTATCAACATTGCTGCTTGTCTGGGAGTTGATGACGTGGATCGAAGTTTTTTTTTTTTTTTTGAAAAATATTTCTTTTGTTTTCTGATTGCCACCTGTAATTGACCCACGAAACATGTCTACCTTTTGTTCCCTTCTCAGCAATAACTGCAACACGCGCCAGTACCACGACACCTAACGATCTAAAACACAGCAGACTTGACAGCTGGGTGAGATTTGCTATGTATTCAAATAAATCCCCAATTTCGTAGCGCAGCCAGTGCAAAATATGAATTATGTGCTATTGAAATCACCTAAACATTTTGCGCTGCGAAACTACTAAAAGGGTTTATGTGCTTATTTGCAGACATTTAGCATCGAAATTTGTTAGTGATAACAGTGGCTCCACTTGGGATAGTGTGCCCTTGTGGTACGCTAAGAACATGCAGATCCAGTGCCTTATCCATTTGTGACAAATAGAAATTTGCTTGACAAGCATGACTGTAGGAGAAAGAAAGCTACATCTACTGAAAAATGCTCAGTTGACCTTGAGCTTATTTGTATTTACCTACCTACCTACCCTAACAATTTCAACTTCTTTCTGCTTAATCAATATGAAATTTCTAATGTAGCCAATCCTCTGTTTTATCTGATGTCTGATTTCTTTGACTGCATCAGAATTCAGAGCTAATATGATGGTATGATGACCGCTGCCACTGAAATTGTCTCCGGAATTCAGAGCTAATATGATGGTATGATGACCGCTACCACTGAAATTGTCTCTGATCTTTATAAGTAAACTGAAGCACTGGA